>VUQG01019597.1:10240-44801 GCA_015106755.1 Etia nguti | reverse complement strand
AAAGGTGTACAGTGAGCAAATATTCACATATTCCACTTATCTTAACTGCACTACTATACAATTCTGTATAAATAATCATTCTGTACAATACGATAATTTTAATTCTACTAGTTCATATTTCTGTATAGCTTTTTTTATTTCATATTTCTGTATAGTTTTCATATTTATATCCTGTTTGTAGCCTGTACATAGCTTGTACACCACTACAGCCTGTACATACTTATAGTTATAGCATATTCACAACATACCTTCATACTGTGTACATTATAACATACCTATAACAGACCCATTTCTGTAATATATTTATATATCTATATTATTGCTAATTTATATTTTGTAATATATCTATATCATGGCTAAAGCACTTCTGGATGGATGCAAACTGCATTTCATTGCCTTGTACTTGTGACATGTGCAATGACAATAAAGTTGACTTCTATTCTATTCTATTCTATTCTATTCTATACTACTTGTCTGCAACTGGAAAGCACATTTATATCAAAGCAAGGATTTTTGTTTTTCGGAGTTCATGATTTGTATAAACACCACCTTCATTGCACCATTCATAGAAGTCTTGTGAACTCCAAATAATTGGGTTTAAATAAATGTTACCATAAAATTGAGTCGACTGCAAAACCTAAGAGCGGTAACTTTGCTTATAAAAATGAATAAGTGCATACGTGGATGCATGTTTTTGTGCGTCTGCCTTGGTGTTTATGACAGAGTGCCGATGATCTTGTGTAATCTCACGTCTCTCCGTGTGCTCGCCTTCACACCAGGAATCAGGAGCCGGCCATAAAAACCTCTTCCCTCTGCAACTAAACAAAAAGCCAAACACCTCCTAAAGGCAACGTTCTTTATTACCTCTTCGTATTGATTGAGAGGGTCAGAGAAACACGGCAGTCCGGTGCCAGGTCGTATAACAGCACAGACTAAATGGGTGAGGCAACGTAAAGCCTTTAGTCCCTTGTAAATAGCTTTAATACACCAGAGGCGCCAAATCACTTGACCTGCGTTAGCCCTGCCGTTTGGGGGCTTTCTGGCTGACTGAGCAGTGTGGAGCCAGCCCTTCTCCTCCCATTCTCTGGCTGTCACTCCAGGTAATAGTCAAGGTCTTATTAGTGGCACACTCCCCCTGTCTGGCTTCAAACCTTCATCTGCTGCATTTCAGCTGCTAAGGCCACATTTTTCTGCAACCTAAGATTTTCTATAAGTGAGTTTCTCATTTTATTGGAAGAGGGAGTGATGTTACTTTCTTAGACACCGAAAAGAGATACTGAGATATCTGTGGAGATTACCTAGGTTCAGCTGGGGGGAAAAAAACAATGTGTAAATCATTCTAAGTTTACAGACTTTCAGATTCTTAATCGGTAACCACAGTTTTGTAATCCATGCCCACAGATTTGTAACTACTGAGCACAAACTTGCAACAACTTCTTTCCTCAGAGAACAAGTTATAGAGCATTTCAACAGCCAAGTTCAGTGATCCCCAAGAGAAGCAAGTCCAAGTGTGTCGTGGGGTTTTGTGACAAGCTAACGCATTCTCATTACACAATAGAATTGTGTCTCCCTGTAACTCATAAGGTGCCCGTGCCTGGCCTAGAAAGAGAGATAATGAGAGGCTATATGCACACAGGGCCAACTGAACACAGGTGAAAGTGATTAAACACAGGTTAAAGTAATGATGGAGGGGAAAAGGAGAGTAAACAGAGGAAAAACACTAAAAAACGTACACTTATTTGGAAGAGCAACTTAGCTCTTCCAAATAAGTGAAATAATAAGTCACTGAAAGAAAAGGAACAGAGAAAACCAGGGGAAAACTCAGAAAGCTTTGTATTTTATGTTTAACTGCTTAAAAGATAACACATTTATTGTGCTTTTTACACCAAAACCAAGCTTTCATCCTGAAGCTGCCAGGGAAGTCCTTGATGTTTGCAAACCCGCTGGCACGGGTGCTCAGATTGTGAACCTGAGAGCTCGGTTCAAAGACGGTACAGATTTGCACATGGATTTTCTTTTCTCGGCTGAAGGAGTGCTCCAGAGATTTTAAAAAAGTAAATCAGTGAAGATATTTTTCTGTATATGTCGAGACATTCCCTAGTGTGCAACATATAAAACAAGTTGCTCAATTAACCAGACCAAGATCAGTATCAAATTTGCAATTATTTCAAATCATTTTGCAGTGAATTAAATTCAGCTGAGTTTACAGTCACCTCGAGGCACTTCATTTTAAAAGGAAAAGACCACAATGTTGGAGGAAAAACAATCAGATAATTCCCTGTGAAGAGCACTTGGCAACGGTGGGAAGGAAGAACTCCAATTGAACTACGATCAGGGAGAGCAACCAAAACCTCGATTGTTAATTACATTTTAATTAGAAACATGAAACTAGTCACACAAAGTTTAATGTAGATTCAATTTAAGGTTCACTGTAAGACAAACAATCAAATAAAAGTAATGCCCACATTTTTACTCCTTAAAAGTTTTAAATCACTCCATTATTTTCTTTCTCCAATCAGCTGATTGTAGTAAGTGCAAAATGCACATTTGATGCTTTGATGATCCGCCCACCAGATAATCGAAGAACCTTTTAACTTCAATAAGGAACAACATAACAGTGACTACTGAATTCACTCACTACTGTGATTGCTGGATACGGTGCAGTAATGCGTCACAGAAAAATGTAGTGTATTTTCAATAACATTACAGCTAATAATGGTTAGGTTTAAAAAAAAAAAATAACATGGCTCAAGTTAAAATATAGTGGCTGCCAGGGTAACGTGCCCTACTTTGTCTAAAACGGGGATGTCAAACTCATTTGGCCACTTTGATTTTAAATGGGCGAGACCAGTGAAAATCCACAGTTAGTATAAAGGAGTTGCACATTTATTCTCTGATATATCTCAACATGAGGGGGGAAAAAAGTATGTCTCAGTTTTTCTACATGACAAAGAAATGCTGCTGTAGCAAATGAAAGAAATCTGTCAGCACAAGTATTTGTGCTTAATTTGAAAGAAATAAATGTGAAAAAGTACAAAAACAAGAAAATATGGTAGCTTGTTGTCCAAAAACAAAAGTTTTTGTTAATTGACAGAAAATGTCCTATTGCAAAAAAACCAGACATTTCTATAGTAGGTATGTATCTTTTATTTTTAATGAATTACTTTGTTGTAGCATGAATGGGTGTGGGGAAGGCCTTTATCAGTAGGAGAGGCTCTAACTGTATAAAAATACAGTTAAAAGTTCAAAATGTTTGACCTTGTTCACATTTTCCAAAGACATTCAGTGGGCCAGATTGGTGTCTTTGCCAGGCCAATACTCGCCCTCGGGCCTTATGTTTGACACCACTGTTGTGCAATATAATTCCTGCTCAAATACATTAATTTGCATTAAGTCTCTGACAATTCATGTTCATGAACACAAACACAGAGATTCCTTTTTTATCATCACTTTACACTTTTCTGAGACTGAGCTGCAACTTCATATTGTGTATAAATCAATTTTTGTAATTTAAGTGTCTTCTGATCTTTTAAGAATTCTGCATTGTTTCCATGAGAAGTTATACTGAGAATTGAGTATTAAAGTATTAAAGTCCATATTCCACAATCGATTGTAACTCATGTTACTGCAAAGGTGGAAGGGACTCAGCCATGATGTAAAACCACATAAAGTTACAGACACTGAGTCGCCGAGTGCTGAGGAGCACAGTGCATAAAAGTCACCAGTGCTCTGCTGACTTAGTAACTGTAGAGCTCCAAAACTCCTCTGGCATTAACATCAGCACAAAAACTGTGTGCAGGGACCTTCATGGCATGGGTTTCCAAGGCTGACAAGCTCCTGTAGGTGTAATGTTGTAATGTAAGTCAAAAACTACTTTTGTCCATATAGCGTATTAAAAAGGTTTATAAAGTCAGCTGAAAACACATTAATTACAATCTTTTCTTTTTTTATTTATACTTTTTGATGGTATTTTTTTCAAATTTCTGGAGTCAGATCAATTTGCAACGTAATTCTGAAGTCTATCTTGATATCTGTCATTGGTGTCCCAGTCTGTTTTCAGTTTAACCGACACCTCCACCATCTAAGACACAACATGATTTAAATGTCAGCTAACATAGGTTAACCTCTGTGCCAACACAGAGTTTTTCTGTACCTGTGTATGCTTGTGCCTACCATCTGCTCTTTGTCTTTTGCAATGAAAACAAAATATTTTCCACAAAAATTCTGTGTGTATAAGGTTGAAGCAGTGCCAGATCTCAGTGTTTGTGTCGTTGGCTTCATAATCTTGGAAAGTTTACAACATATATTACAAACTAACTTTGGGAAGGTCCCATGAGCATCGGTGAGTCATGCAACTACCAGGAATTGTGAAACAGTTTGAGGTGTGTGGAGTATGCAAAGCCAGATTTTAGTGAGGTATGCATTATGTACACATGTCAAACACAATCGGTACACAGGTGTGTCTAGTTTTAATTTGTTGCATACAGGGTCTTCTTTACAGTTTTTTTCCCCTCAACATGATCTCTACAGTTGACTGTACGCTATAATGAAACTGTCTCTCAACTTGAACGTTCATTTCTTGCCACCCTGACAGCCTTCGTGCACTTGCTTGGTTTGCTGCACAGACAAATACTCGAGGGGCTGCAGACAGCTGCTCCGAGGGGGAAAAAACTCTTCACAAAGCTGCATTTATCCATGGTGGGAGCTGCATGGGAGCTTGACCGCTGGAAATAAAGACACAGTATGTGAGCAAGTATCCAAGGAAATGCCGTCACAGGCAGTTGTCCCTGGACAGGAGAACACAGCTGTTAGCCATACTGCTCCTCACTCTGCTCTCTGCTGTGCAGCAACATTATATTGGCTGAGCAACCGTGAACAGTACGAGCTTACCATCAGTGCCAAGCAAAAAGGCTCCAGCAGTGTGTTCTAAACTATATGCGCGAAAACAAGTTTGTTCTGCTCTAACAAATACCACAAGACTTGAGACGAACGCTTCGGTGTGATGAGAGACAAACTTTTATCAGACCTTCTGTACAAAATGATCTAATCCATGTTATTGCAGCAGAAATGTATCAAAGAGTACCCTTGAAGAGTTTGCTCATGCTGATGGTGAATATTTACAGTAACATGAGCTTTCTAGCAAGTTTCAACTCACTGCGTAAGCGTCTAGCCCATAAATTTACTGTATTGGTATCGTTTTTTTAGTAAAAATCTCCAAACACCAACTGTAAAGCAGCTACCAAACAGCAACCTCCAGGGGTTCGAAATTAAGCTTGTTTCTTGAATGCCCACTTAAACAGCATAGCAAACTTAGTAGGGGCACCAAGGCCAAGGTTAGCCTTCACCCGCAGGAGCGTTCCACCTGAGAGCTCTCACCAACTGCAACCCTTTGAGATCTTCTCTGTTGCCATGGCTTTTTTCAGTCCTTTGGGCTCCAAGACACATTTCTGTAGAAAATGGTGCACTGATGGTTTTAACTTCTATAGGAAATAAGGCTGTTTGCCATCCTCTGGCCAGATCTTGGTTCTTGGCTTCCTTCAGTTCGTGTCCTCTCAGAGCACAAGATGGTTTTTGCACACCTACATAAGAGCCTGGGCAGAATGTGGTCGTTTCTATCTCTTCTGGGAAGACAAGCTTCTTTCTGAGATCTGCTTGCATCTCCTGTTTGGTCCAAAATAGAGGGTAGGTTTTTGATACTTGTTCTTGCCTTTGAAGCCCTGTCTCTTTTCTTGTTGGAACTGAGTGATCGGCTGGATTCATATTAGCGTTGACCCTCCGAAAATCTGTCCATTTGACGATTACTGTGAGGATTTTATTTTGCCTCTACTAGGAAAGCCAGTTAAAATGTGGTTAACAATGCACGGGTCTGCTCCACAGTGCGTCCTCTTTTTTAAGGTTCCAATGTTTCCTCATAGTAAGATGATTGAAAAGTTTACTTTTGAAAAGACTTCACAAAATTATGCCATAAACAAGTTGATCTTTTAATTGCCAGTTTGGACAGGATGTGTTAAATGTTGATATACTAAGCAGGTAAGTACAGTATTAGACAGATCTGGAAACCTGTGAAGTTTTCCTTTAACACATGCAAGTAGGAACAAAGAGTTTCCCCGCCGTCAGCAGTACTTGAGAGTTTTATTCATTGCAATCAGCCCATCACACAATCGTGTGCCACGTAGAAAACAGATTATATTGCCTACCCACCCCGCCAACCCGAGCTTGTCTACATGACATGTTTCGGCATTGTTCCTGATGCCGTTTGTGCCTCTGGAGCTGAGTGAGGAAACATAGCAGGAGGTGGGCTCGTGCATACCATTATCTCACAAAGCTCTCATTATGGGAGTATTCCCATATCTTCTATACCAGCAAAACATGTCACCTCATGCTGTGTGCCTCATTCTGAACACCGCAGCACTCAAACCCAACACCTTTTTGGCACAGGGCTCCGCTGTAACCATGACTCACTTGAGTGAAATGCCTCAAACGTTACTGATGCCAAATTATGAAGTGAACAGAAATGTATGCATGGTGCCGGGCCTCCTCTTAAGTCAGGGAGGGGGAGCCACTTGCAACCCACCTGCAAGCCCCCTTGTTATCAAAACATCGTGTCATGTTTTGCTACCATACATCATTAGGACATATATTTAATTTACTGTAAACACCAGAGCAATAAAAATGAGGTAAGAGTGTGCGGACAAAAACATGAAATTACAGCAACAGTAATTGCCCAGGTTAATTACGTAGGCTCTGTGCCCAATGCTTCAACACTAATTAGAGCATAAACACCAAATCCAAGCTTTCATCTTGCTGAAAATCTCCACATTATCTGTTTTTTTATTTTCTCAAAAGCATGTAAATGGGGCATGCTTCTTTTATAAGGTAATTGCATGTTTAGTGGCTCCATGCCCTAAAATTTATCTCTGGTTTCTCTACAGTTACCACGCGTTAGCCATGACATCCATTAAATCATGTTAACTTTAAAAGCTGCGATCACACTGATAAGCAGCTACAATTAGCTAAAAGTATGCTGCTGCGAGATGGAAACAATTTCCTAGACTACAGCAAAATTAAATCAAACGTAGAAGGAAGCACATTAGCTATTTTGTTTATCGGGCCCTCATCTTGAGAGCACCTTATCCGACAAAAGCAGAGTCGCAGACAGAGCATCGCGGCAGACTGGAGCAGGACTCAGGAGAGCTGGACTTGTCAGCAGCTGTTTCAGTCTGTTGCACAGTGAGGAAAAGCTCTGTCATGGCCTACCTAATGGTAATTGTTTGGAGCGGTGAGAGCCCAGCGTCTTGTCTGCATGCTGGTATCTCAGGAGTTTGCTGTGGAGGAGACAGCGCTTATAGCAGGGGAGTAAAAGGGTGGGGGTGGTCTGCTGTGGTAGTTTCTTTTATAGCTCTTTTTAAAAAAAAATCTGTTTGTATGCATGTCAGTAATATGTAAAAGAAAGTAAATTTACAAACAGTGTAAAAATTAATAGCAGGAAGAATATAAATTTTCTTTGCTAAAGGACAGTTTTGTTCCAAATATTAAGGGAACAAAACAGGCTATACTTAAATTACAATGTTGATGTGGATAATAACAATGTAGCTTAAAAATGATGAGGAGAAAATTCTTGCCTCTTTTCATCAAACATGATCAGTTGGTGATACGGAGGGACCACATAATAATAACAACAGTAAAAGGACTTCATTTGTATAGACTTTGAAAAGACACACATTACTCTCCCAGCAGTATCTCATAGATAGTAAATAGCAGTCGATATTAAATTCAGATACTGTTTAAAATATGAGTGTTTCTTTCTGCTTTGAAAAACAAAGCAACACAGAAATCTGCATTCTTTCTAATGGTCAGCAGGGGGCGGCGACTCTGGTTGCAAAGAAAAGTCTGTGGGGAAATGGAGTTCCAAACAGTTTCCTGGTGAGTTTATCGGCTCATTTGCTGTTTTCGGGTCATTTTGAGTAAAACCTGAAATTCCTTTTACAAATTATGGTAATTAATTTGCAAAAAGAATGATTTTTCAGGATATGCTCACTGGCTAATGACTTCAATCACAAGCTAGCACTTGCTCATCACATCCAGTTTCAAAACCTTGTGTCATGGTTGTCCTGTGTGGCAGGCTTGGTTAGGACCCAAACGCAGGACTCGGAGACAGAATAATTAACTAAAGGCGGCAGCTTTATTGCTGGAAAATACAAGCTAACACTAGGTACATGAACACTGAAAAGGAAACAAACATAAGATGAACTAGAACTAAGAATCTTGCGCTAAACTACAAATGACGAGAAATGACGAGAAATGACGTGACGTGACGTGACGTGACTATAGAACATGGCGCTTACACAGCAAATGCGCAGAACGAGACAACAACCAGGGAAAGACACAGGGCTTAAGTACACAGAGGGATAATGAGGGAATGAGACACAGGAGGAGAGCACAGGTGGAAGTAATCAAACATGATGAGACCAAGGGGAAGCAAAACTGAAAACATTAACACAGGACACCGACTGTCAACATAAAACATGAAGTATGCACAGACACTGAAACAAGACTGACTGGACATGAGACATGGAACACAGGAAAGACAGTGACTGAAACTAGAAGCTAGAACAACAAATATAACATTCAGAGAACTAAAACCATGAATAACAATAATTGAGAAATATAAATTAAACACAAAACACTGGGTCACAGACTCAGACACCTTTGGAGGAGGTTAATGTCCATTTTTTTGTACTGTCTCTGATGACACATTACATGCACTTTTGTATTTATCACTCTTAATTTAAAAATATAATTTGCAGAATAATCACCTTTTCATTATATTTGGCAAATTTTGTCTAAACATACTGTATGAAAACATTAGTGTGAGGAATGGTTTAAAGGCACAGTTTAGTAATTCAATGATTTTCATTCTGTCGGCGGAGAAAACGTTCCTGCAGGACTGAGAGAATTTGGATTCTTTGGGTTATTTTTAGTTTTGCCGTGTGTCTTCTGTTGAGACGAGGTGGAATTTAATATTTATAATATTTATAAAGCTACCAAAAACATGGTTTTGCTAAAATACTATTTAGGATTCCAGTCTCACCTCCTCATAATTAAATACGCTCAATCATTTTAACATCAACTTTCAATTAGTCCCTTAGTTAAATGCCAGATTACTGTGTAAACACGTGTCACATTGGTCTTAACCTTTTCAAAGATTGTGTTAAGAGTTACAAATCATTAACATGTTCTTCTGTAATTATGTCCTTTATTAACGTAATAGAAATATGTTTGACATGCAGACTGATATATTTCTTTTTTCTACTCGTATGTTCCAGACAACCCAGTGTAATTTCTCATAAACACCTTCCAAACCCAAATTAGTCAGCACGATGATCAGTCATATGTGCATAATTACTGAGCACTGTTGCGCCACTGTTTTGTAATGAGTGTAGATGGACAGATGACGAGTCTGCAGAGTTTTTTCTATTTTTTTTTTTTTTTATTTTCAGCCACCTCTATTTCCTCAATACAATTTTAATTTGTCACAGTACAACATATAGTGAACATGCTTGTGTCCGAGCTGCAGACGTAGCCGCGCCATTCCAGGGCTTGGTTTTTTTTTTAGCATGGGGGGACCCTTACTGGATACCGGGTGGGAATCGAACTAGCGACTTCTGCTCCAAAGGTGTGTAGGCTTACCACTGGGCGACCGTGTTTCAGGGGGTTGGGAAGCTCATCTAGTAACCGGAAGGTTACTGGTTCGATCCCCTGCTCTGTCTGTCTCGGTCATTGTGTCCTTGGGCAAGACACTTCACCTACCGCCTACTGGTGTTGGCCAGAGGGGCCGATGGCGCGATATGGCAGCCTCGCTTCTGTCAGTCTGCCCCAGGGCAGCTGGGGCTACAACTGTAGCTTCCCTCCACCAGTGTGTGAATGTGAGAGTGAATGAATAGAGGAATTGTAAAGCGCTTTTAGGGTCTCGAAAAGCGCTATAAAAATGCAATCCATTATTATTACTACACTATCCAGCTGCTCTACACTATCCAGCTGCAAGGCTGTCTGGGCATAAAAATGTAATCCTAACGATTTACCGAGTTGACTCGATGTACCATCTTCTGGTACAAATTGGTATTACACAGAAGTACAGTTCCTCACATAATTCAGCTTCAGCTGGTAAGCTCCTTTTCACTACTTAACAGATGAATCCAGATACTTGATTTAGCAGATTTTTATAGCAGATACCCTTCCCAATGCCACCCTCCCGTATATTTATATCTCCTCCCAGGCTTAAAGTGAGGATCTCTTGCACGTTAGATGAGCATGTTAACCACTTTACTATGAAGCCACTATAAAAATCAATAGGGATTATTTAAATTCATTTAACCTACTAGAACAATAAATAAGAAAAAGAGTTTTTGGAAGACAACTTGATTTGAACTTTATCATCCCTTTAAATGGCTGTTATCAGCTGTTCTCCATCCCACGCTGGCTTTAAGGTGGGAGACAAGCAGTGTGCAGCCTGGAGAGAATAAATGAGCTGAGCAATATCTTTAACAGATCCTGAGTCTCAAACAGGAGAAAATACCAGTGTTATGGAAAACATCTTGCCTAGATCCCATACCAAAAAAGTCTGTAACAACTATCGACCAATTTCTCTAACGTAACATGTGAGGAAGGTACAGGAGAGACTCATCTCGGCCCACCTTGACCAAATCTGAGTGGATAATGCAATCATCTAAAATGCTGCAGGGAGCAAACTCCAATCTAGATAGGGATGGCTGCATAATGAGCATCACTTTGTTTAATTACTCAAGTGCATTTAACACCATCCAGCTACTGCTACTAATAGAGAAGCTACAGGAAATACCACCAAACTCTTCGACCATCTCGTGGATTATTGCAGACCTGACAGGCACAGTATCACAGACTGAGCAGACCTCTGTCTGATTAGGTGATGTGCAGAATAAAACATCATGGGGGATCTCCACTCCTGTTCACCTCGTCCACCTCAGACTTTCAGCACAACTCTGTTTCATTCCACAAATACTCTGAAGATTCTTGAGTTGTCAGACGTATCAGTGATGGGCAAGAGGAAGACAACAGTGCACCGATGAATGGTTTTGTGGTGGAAGAGTACAAGTACAAGGGCGTCGACATCGATAACAGGCTGAACTGAATGGTCAGCCCATAAGATGTGTACCTGAAAGAGATGAGCAGGCTCAGTTTCATAAGGAAGCTGAGATCATCAGTGTGTGCACTTAAGAAAAAAGAAACTACTCTATTATTTAGGCGCATAGACCTACCCTGTTAGGTAGGTCTAACAGGGTACTAACCATTTTACAAACATGTGCTTGTAGAGCGTAGCATCCTTGTAAAAGGATATAGCTTTGTGGTGTAAAAGAATCCCACCCTTTTACAAGGACCTGTCACAAGCTTCCATTTACTACCCAAGTCATAATTTCAGTTGGAAAAATCTGAAATGTAATGTGTGTTAAAATTCAGTTAAAACTGAAATCAGTGCCGAACTTCCAAAAATTGGAGCTTCTTTAGTGGCCACTTGGAGCTGCCTTCAAAAGTGAGTTGATCCCCAAAGACTCTAGTGTCAAAATGACAAGTTAGCAGAATTAAAAATAATTTTCCAGCATTTGGATGACTTAGATTTCATCACCTCTGTGATTCATCGGTTTACCCACACAGGTAGCTGTAACCAACATTTCCCTGCTGTGACTCACCTGTACTAAATTCAAGTACATAGACAGCATAAAAGGAGAGCATTCTTTTTAGTGGCCAACAGCGGGTGACTCCTCTGGTTGTAAAAACGCATACTGTTGCATAGAAGTCTATGGGACATAAGCCCCCGGGTCCCTCAGTAAAACTGTTCTGGCAGCTTAATCAATTAGCACTTCTATGTCATATTAAATTTTTAAGAAGTCATTTTTGTAAAGTTATTATTAGAGTCAGAAAGAAGGATTATATGGTCATCACTTCCGGTGTTAAAAACCCAAGAAAGGCTCAGCTTGAGACTTCACAGAGGCACTTTACTAACCACGGGATACATCCATTCTATCTAGACTTTTCACTCATGTTTTTATCTGACAGCAATATGACCTGCCAAATATGGTCACTTCTGACTCCAAGAAGCCAAAATGGTGGTGGCCAGAATGAGGTTTAAAGTCTCAAATGCAGAGTTCAGTAACCAGTGAGGCTGTCTGTCAAGGTGGCTTATTTATTTGAACCAATCTAGTATTGTTGTGTTTTTTTTGCCATGGGGATGGTGTTGCAGTTTTCTCTTTTTTAAGTGCAACTTAAGGTTCAGTTTAACAAAATTCATGTAGTACCTAAGACAAAAAGAGTCGTAAGGAAAAAGTGGGAGCAAGGGAGAGGAAGTGTCAGGAACAGAGAGGGATGGCGTCTCAGACAGACTGTCTGGCTGCAGTGGGATCTCCAGCACTCAGCGTCATATGATTCTCAGGTCAGAGGTTATCCCCACTGATGAATATCGGGCCGAGCCTCGTCTTCCTCACAAAAGAAAGGGAGTTGTTTTCACTCTCTGGGTCTGGAAAGTTTATTTCAGGAATCTATCCTGCCAACACGAGACTGTAAACCTGTCTCAAGGCAAAAGAGTTATGTCCACAAATATTACTACTACTTTCTTTCTGGGGAGGGAGGGGGGGATTTTATTAGCCTGCCAAAACATCTCAAAATGCTCTTTTTTCATTCAAATACATATTTGGGTTTAATCACATAGCAGTGAGAGGAGGAAAGTAATGTAAAAGCGTGTGTGTTTACTTGTGAAACATATATCCCTGTGATTTTGACAGGATTTGGAAGATTATAGTTTTCTGTCTGTGAACTGTGTGAAAATACGCTGGTGTTTTGTGTTTATCCTTTCATACCGAGCGTCTCATCCCACAAGCCATCTCATTATATCCCACTGCCTTAAGATGGTAATACACCAGATTCTTGTGCGACGTAGGCGCACAACAGTCCCAGCAAGTGAGAGAATATATCAGATTTTTCCCTTGAAAGGAGTTATTTTTGTCCTCGGTGTCATTCTGGGTATCTTCCTCTTTAAAGAGCTTCCCACACATGTGCAAGCTCTATAATGAATAATCACAGGGCATTTCAAATAACACTATCAGCAGGACTTCTACTAAAAGCCTGTGGGAGATTATAACTGCCCAGGAGGGACAAGTGTGATATATGAGATCACACATGTGAACAAATGGACGGCAGACGCCTGGGTATTTATGAGGATCAGCCTCCGTCAAGATATTCACAGTCGTTTGACAGTCTTTATTTGAGTAATGAAAAATCACACTGGCTCTCCTGGAGAGGCAGAAATGCTGATCTGACACTGATTCAAGTGTTTTGGTGGGTCAAGCTGGCAGAGGGAATGAGAAGAAGGCAGAGGAGGAGGAGGAGGGTTGTAGTAAAAAGAAGAAGCCTCTTCCTTCAAGCATAAAGTGGAGGAAAATCACTGTGTCGGATGTTAACAAGGTAGGGTGGGGCCAGGTTTTAAGTTTACACTTCATTAATATGCTGTCAGCAAGAGTAATGAACGCTAAAGGGAGGAAGATGTGGAAGGGTTGTAAAGGGATTACATGTTCACATGCTGTATCCTGTCAATAGCAGGAATTAAATCAGTGGAAAAAATTAACACAAGTGTTTCAGGGTTTCTCACGATCAGTGACCCAGACAGTCGTTCCACCTTTTTAAGTCCTGACTCAAATATCTTGACAACCACTGGATGGATCTACATGAAAATTGTCCATATTTTAAAGTTTATGTAACTTTAAAGTAAATGTTTTCTGAGATTGTTTCACGGCAGAAAAATGTGTTCACCATCCAGCTAAATTTGAGTGATGAAAAAATTCCTCTGTATATAAAATGAGTTGAAAAGGGCACTGATTGAACGGCCCTTACATCAGCTCAAGTGGACTGCACTGAGAAACAACTGGGACTGTTTTACTGAGCAAGAGATTTAGCAGTGTTGGACAAAGGTTTAAGCAACAAATATACTGAAAGAACCTAAAGTACTCATGCAAAATCACTGTAATACTGCATCGTTGTTATACGTTCATTAATGTGTGTGTTACTTTAATGTAACAGGTGGAGATGATTGTAATTACTTATATAAAGCTGGGTAGTTTTATCTAAATCAGTTTTAATACATCTTCACAATAAATGTAAGTGTAGAGTACATACTACAATTCTGCATCTGGAATATTGTGGACCATAAGGAGAAAGCATTAGAGCATGGAAATACTCAAAGCACAAGTAGTACTGTTCTTCAGTAGTTCACTCAAGTAAATGTCAGTTAGACTGCACCACTGGTCCTATTCATGCTCAACCATGTTATTGGGCATTGTAATATTTACACTACTCGAGTCTCTTCTGAACCTTTTCAAATGATAAAGCAGGTGCAAGGTTTGGTAAGTATATGTTATGAGTTGTGACTGCTAATCACATTAAGCCACATGTGAATCCCAGCTTATTCCAAAAAAGTTACTAAAACTTTGCTTGTCATTGCAGAGGTTGTAGTTTATGATAATCTTTATCACTGTTGCTGAATCAGTCAACTCATTCTTTAAACGTGGAGACTGAGCTGCTTATCCTATTCTGGAATCCTGGGAAGATCAGTAGGACGAAGCTAAATCAGGGGAGGCCCATGACCCCTATGCATGATGTGGATGTTGTTACTCCCAGGGTCCCAACTAAAATGGGGTTTAGCCTGATGCAGAATTGTTTCTTAGGACTTTGATTTCGTTTTAGATCATCATTTCTAAGTCAGAGATAATTATTTTCTTTTGTTTTCTAGACAAATTCTTCGGTTTGACCAATCGATCAGCACTGTAAATATGACACACCCGTCCTCTGCTATAAAGAAGGGGGAATAAAAAGAGGATAGACTGTTGTTTCTGCCTCCGCTGCTCAGCCACCCCTCACGAGCTAGCTAACTGTAGACTGTAAAAACAATGGTGTAACTCGAGATCCAGCAGCAGAACCGCTCAAGCCAATGCACTCTAGTATTTATACGGTTGTTTTTTTAGGGGAGGGGGAGGGAAACAACCACTCTTTATCACGGATTCAAAAATCCTGACCGTAAAACTGATGGAAACATGTTTTTTGCAAAATGTTGTAACATGTACAGTATAATTTTTTTAAAGTGTCCTTATAAAACAAAACCAAAAACAGGCATAACCCCCACCTGCAGACCACCTGCTTCATCATTCAGCTCCAGAGCTGTCCTGTGGACTCACCCTCATCACTGCAAAACCATATCTTTTCCACACCATCAACCTCAGACTCACCACACCCTAAAACACGAGCCTCTGGTCCAGAATCAGATCAACAAGTCTCCTGTTTTTTGTTTTTTTTTCCCAGAGCCCCAAGCCTGAGTTGCTCCACCTGCCCCCACCGACTCCATCCTCTGCTGTCACTCAGGGAAAAGATAATGAGGGATATTTGACCTTATTAGTGTCAGTAGAGCTATTTAAGGTTTAATCATCTGCTATATGAAGAAGCCTGACATGTTTTTCATAACAACTGAGCTTAGTGTTGCTGTTGCATAACGAAGCCTGAGACCATTGTGCAACTCGAGCAGCCACACATACATTAAAATAAGAGTTTATCACACAGAGACTCACACTCAGCTCATGGAGACTATTAGTCAAAACCAAAAACCAGTGTCCATGATGTCTACCTTCATAAATATATTTAATATCTATAACTCATCTTAGAAATCACTTGCCTGAGAATCATAACTTTTCAAAATCCAGTGATGTTGATCTATAAATTAATGGATCCAGGAACTGCGAACAAAGCATTTGGTGTACTTTTTATACTGTCAAAACGTGTTTTGATAGCATTATGTTGAACTTAACTTAAGGACACTGGTTCAAAACACTTTTTCACATTTTTTCAATGTGTTTTGCAACTATACACCATGTGTTAGGGTTTCACCCCAGACCACCATGTTTTAGTAAACCTAACCATCTAATTTTGGTGCCATAGTCAGTATAAAATATGGGCATAGCCTGAAAAGTGAAATTAGAGCAGTACCTTGAATCTGCTTTGTTTTTAATGGCCATCAGGAGGTGATACCTGTGGCTGCAGGAAGTCCTTCCTATAGAAGTCTGTGGTACAATTTTTGCTGCTACGTCTTGCTGCTGTCTTCTAAAGAGATCCCAAAAGAGAATTATGTTCAATAATCTTTTATCATAGTGGTCCAGATTATTAAATTAAAAAGAGGGAACAGTGCAGACAAGTCTTGTGGTCTCTGCACCTATCACTGCAGCCGCAGCGTCTAGGCACCAACTTAAAGGGACAACTTGTGCTTATCTCTGTGACGCCAGAGACTTTGACAAAAGCACAACCCTGAGAGCAGTATCAAAACTCTCATTTACCCAGTGTCAGCAAAATACAAATAAACACATTTTGCAAGAGTCATTTTAACTCTCACACACAGACACAAGCAGTGTACTGAAGCATGAGAAAAGTCAGACCAGACAGCTTCCAAATGAGCACAATAGCTCTTGGGTCTGCGTGTGCAATTGTCCCTAATTATGACAATGATTCAAAGGAGCTCCACATTCCATTGCCTCTTATGGTTTTGCTGTTATGTATCTTGGAGCCTGCTGAGCCATTAATACGATACCAATCTCACCAATGGCTCCAGTTTGGGCCTCCCGTGGGCTCCTGAATACAACCTGTCCAGCTCAGGGGAATCCAAAAATCCACATCCTCCCTCCTCCCTACATTCGCACACTTTTCTCCCGAAGAAGGTGGGCATCAGGACAAACAATCAGTACTAATGACAGATCCATGTCAGACAGAGGATAATTATGGGAACGGCGTTCTGAAAGATACGGTGTCATTAAAACCCATCGTCTCCACTCCAACGACAACAGACTCCTTTCCTGCTGCCCGTTCATGCTGTGAGGTGTGTGTGTGTGTGTGCTGTGTGAATATCAAGCAGGACCAGTGTTTCTAAACGTGTCCTGTGTCCTTGTATAACTCCCTGTAATTGCGCCAGAGGTTGCTGAGTGAACCTGCAAAGATGTCGGGATCGAGACAGGATAGAGACATGGGACAGAATTTGAGGGGCCACGCATGACTGAGGGAAGCCTCAAAATGCTCTTGACAGCTGCAATTTGAGATCTAAATTGCTCAAAATACTTACATAGCTGCTGTCACATTTCAAAACCATCCTCGCCCAGATGCCATTACTGCAAGATTACTCAGAGGAGACGATGTGACATATTCAGTTTGCATGGGTTTGCAGAGAAGTGGTCGTGGCACTTGTTTGTGCAGGCAAATTATGATATTGTTCTGCAGGCGCTGTATGAAGACACGATCCATGTTTGTGCTTCTCTTCTTCTTCAAGGCAATAATTAAGTTACAGAGACAAGCAATAAATCACATAGTGGCAAAACAACATGCAGGAACAAATACACAAGAATTAAAATCAGCCTTTTTCTATCTGAGCGATGAGCTCTAGTTGTGAACTTTGCCTTCTGCAGTGTACAAATGTGTAATTCAACACAAGTTATAAGGTTTTGCTCAACCTAACAAAATAGCTTTGGTGCTGAAACCTAAACAAACATCCCCTGGAAAAGAAAGATAGTCAAAAATGGTTGTACCAGACACAAACTCAGGTATATTGGTTAAAATTTCCACCACTACATACCCCACCCCTGGATATAAATGAAACTTATCCCATTTAGGGGTCACGGTGGGGCTGGAGGCAATCCCAGCTGTCATGGAGAGATCCAGTGTTCATCCTAGACTAGTTGTCAGTCTGTCGCCACAACTAGATCGTTTGCATGACGCAAACATACCTCGTTGATACACTCTGGTGCTTGATTCCACAGTAACACTAGAGAAAACAGTGGTTTGAGTCCGCAACATGACCATAATGTGACCGTGCGCATTGAACTTGTGATCTTGTTACCTTTGAAATGGTAGCTTCGAAGATCCAGGTCTGTAACCACTTGTAGTACATTTCCATCCTCAAAGCTAGTATGCTACTCAAAGCTATGATCAGTTTGGTGTAGAAGAGGGTCAAGGATTGGCAATTACGGTACTTGCAATCTGTTTGTGATAATATGTCAATTAACTGTGATGCCATCTGGATACACAGAAATGGCCACAAGCCGTGAGTCTGACACTTTTTATTTTTCATTAGCTTTTCAAAGTGTATCTGCATTTGTAGATAATGTTGGGAGATGGAAAGGAAAGTCTTAAAGTCTGTTTATTTCATTCAAAAGGCTGAGTCAGCTCATTTTTATATTGTTTCTCAACAGTGGTGAAATTTGACTAAGAACATGGGGTCGAGTACTGTAAGATAGCCAAGTGGCCTGATGGCTACTAGGGCTGAGGGCACCTGCTGAGGTTGTTGGGTTTAGTCCCATCTGGGATGAGTAGCAAGGTGCTTGCTGATCACAGTTATCATTTGGATAAGCTATAAGGTGGATACTTGCACTCGAGTAATTACTGTTAACATTACTTTCTATTTCTACTCCACTACATTTTACAAAGGGATATTTCCCTTTTTACAGCACAATATTTAATTTACTGCTTTAATTGTTTCACAGATTAAGATGTTGGCACCATCCATATGAAAACCTATAATAAATATTGATAAAATGGCAAATAACATGTAGCAATATAAATTCTCTTATATTGAATATTTTTTCCGGAATTTTTCTAATAGATATAATACTTAAAATACATTTTCTTGATAGACACTTTTCAGAACCTGATATTTACTAGAATTTTAAAATTTCCTCTACCACTGCCAGGCAGAAAACCAAACTACTAGAGAGAAAAGAAAGAAGTCATGCAGCCTACTATCAAATATTACTTACAGCTGGCATGAAGAAAGAACGTGTGATGCTGGAGGAGGATTTTCTGCACCCTGGCATTCTCAGAGTTTAAGTTCTTCAGGTAAGAAATGTCACATACGGATCCCCAGAAAATAAAAAGTGTTTGTCTAACAAAACTGAGATGATGGCACATTAGAGTTCCAACTGAATGCTCCAGGTGCTGCTAAGCAAAGCTCAGCTTAATAATGTAAACATTTGTATATCAGTTTAAAATTAACTAATTTAATAACATCATTAAAAATAGCATTAAACTAATCTTGCTGGCTTCCTCTCAAAAATGTAATACCAGTACTGTATTCCATCCATCCACCCATCCATCTTCTTCCAGTTATCCAGTTCTGGGTTGCAGGGATGCTGGAGCCTATCCCAGCTGCCATATAACAGCTGTAATTGTGGTAGATACCAATGTGAATAAGAGGTTACAAGAGGCAATAATTTTAATTTGAAGAAATTCATACAGTGCATGAAATCATTTCCAGCATGAAATGACAGTCTGCACAAACATGGGTGAAATGTAGCTCAAGGCCAGAAGTGAACCACAGACCATTTCTATCCAACCTGAAAAATACCAAAAGTATAACCTTAAGGACTCTCAGAGCAAAATAACAACTAGCAGTATTTAATTTTTTTCATTAGTAATATTATCATTGTGTTATCTTTAACTGTGTTTCTATTCAGTTATCTGATGATTGGTCCTCTGCTTTTACGTCATAGAAATGCTGACAACCCCAACCACACTAGACTGTATGTAAGCTAGGTTTTTCAACTTCAGTCACTTTTTAATAGTTCTCAAAACAGCACGAACCGGATATAAAGCTGACCCATTTTACATGTGAAATCTATTCACAGACTGATCTTTAGAATTCACAAAATTTACAGGGGAATCTAATGTTATTCCCATACTTCTCTGAACACACATACCTTTGTGTATCTATTCTGGTTATGATCACTGAAGCCCTATCTACTTGCTGTTCACACCTTCTGTTTGCAAGGAGCAGTTAATCAGGCGAAAGCTGGTTTAGAGTTGCAGTCAGTCATTTTTTGAGGTTATGTATAGAAATTTAAGTACAGTGGTCTGGAAGGACATCTCCCTTCTGACTAGAGATCAGACACATGTGTAAAACACAAAAGGCGCGGGGGGGAGATGAAAGGCCGAGGCATTAAAGTGCCATGCAGTAATGTGTCAATTTGTGTCCACACCTTCAGACTCAAGATATGAAGATCATTCCTATGTTTTATCTTTGGAGAAGGGATACTCTTCACGAAAGAAATGTGAAGGAAAGAGACAATGCCACCATCATCTTGATAAAATGTCCTCCTCTTCCTCCTCACCTCAAGCCTCATCCCCTGAACTGAAGTCAGGTTCTTATACATGGAAGCATGCATAAATATGCTCATTCATTCCCAATATTGTCACAATTACAAAAGTCTCAGGCTATGTACACGTGTATTTTTGGAAACATAGCTTTTTCTATGCGTTTGGGCTTTTCGTCCACGCATAAACAGCGCTTTGGATCACTGAAAACTGAGATTTTTAAAAACTCCTGCCAGTTTTTGCATTTACGTGTGGACAAGGAAAACTGAGATTTAGTCACGCGTCATCAAAGGTGTGCGCCTTTTTTGACATCACACTGCGCCACGTTATTGTTTACATAAGATTAACTTCTACAATGGCGGATATAAACAAAATACTGTTGCTGTTAATCTTACTATGTGCAGTTTTTACACTCTTACATATACACACGCAGTTACTGTCCCTCGATTAAGAAAGACTGCTTCTATGCACCATCTTTGTTTACTTTTTCCCTTACAGGCTTCTAGACTTCTGATTGGCCAACATTTCTACACGGTTAGGATTATATCGCCACCTTTTGATTTGGCATGTTCTTTACAGCATTTGATTTTGGTTTTTTGCGCTTACACGTGGGCAGAGATATTTTTTAAAAACTGCACGTGTGTACGTATTTTGTTTTTGTTTTTTAAACGAAAACAGAAAATCTACGTGTGGACGTAGCCTCAGCAGATTAGACATGCCCCCCCCCCATTTCCAGATAGCTGAAAAGAGCCGGTGTTCCAGGTTAACTGGTTTTTACATTAACTGGTTGGATCTGTTTACATATTCTGCTCTCCATGTTCCCGATGCTGCATCCACAGATTCCAGCTTCTGCAAGCACATCATACGATTTAACCATATTAAAGATCGCAAAAAAAGGCGATCTGCCCAGTTCATGCAAATTCATATAGATAATATTGATACCTTAATATTATCTTTTTATAATAGTGAAAATTATGCTGATTAAAAATATTTTTTATAAAGCTAAAAAAAATAAAATTCTGTCCTTCGGCCAGACTCAAACCTGTGTGTTACTGTAAATACAGGTTTCTGCTGAGCTCGTCTGTGCTGTCCAAAAAAAGTGTTGGCTGTTTATTTATGTCACTGAAATGCATAGGTTCATATCTAGCTAGAGGGCTTTGATATTCTGTTTATTTTAAATTTATCAAAGATTTTTAATTGGGGTTATCTTAAGATAATATCAGCACCTATGCATTTGCGTGAACTACAGAGCAACCCAAGAAACTTGATTCTGTTCATCTGGACATAGTGTTTTTCTAAAAATGCTATGACCAGATAAATAGAATCAACTTCCTGGTATTTTCCTTACCTGGATGATTAAGCATGATCAAGGAGATAACAACCCTTTTTTTTCCTACCAGGTAGATAATCTGGTCGTATCATATGATATACTTGCAGAAATTGACAAATCTGCAGATGCAGCATCTGGAACACGCAGAGTGGAATATCTAAACAAATCTAACCAGTTATCGTCAAAACCAGTTAATGTGGAATACTGGCTAAACAACAACAGCTAGTTATCAGCTGAAATTATGCCAGCTAATGTCAGGCTTGAATACCATAAAAATCACACTTTCCCTCTGATAAACATTTTGATTACATTCTCACATTGTATGTCACATCGAGTCCAACAAAGTTAAATCCACTTCAAAGACTGTTTCACTAACAGTAGCAAAGAGCAGCTAACAGTGGCTAACAAACAGCAGTTTTACTGGCAGTCCAGCATATCCAAATCAACTTAGCTCAGTATCGCTGTCATCAGTAAGAAGTGAGCTTCTCTGACTCACTGACCCATATCAGATTCTTTTCACAAGGTTTTTCAGCCTCTTCCTGAGTAAATAGTCATGGAAACCTCTCACCCAGCAAACAGTGGACTCACAGCAAAACATGTTTGGCTTCAGAAACTAGAACTCAGTTGACTGCAATCTGCAATTTACTCTCATCTAGCAGTGAAAATGTTTACACACTGTGACTTTTAAGAGTGATCAAATTTAACTGAATTCAATTTTATTTATATAGTTCCAAATCACAACAAGGTGCTTTATATTATAAGGTAAAGACCCTACAATAATATAGAGCAAACTTCAAAAAAAACCTCACTCTTTGTGACCAACCACTTGGTGAAAGTGGAAAGGAAAAACTGCCCATTAACAGGAAGACACCTCCAGTAGAACCAGCCTCTGGGAGGGCTAGCCATTTTCTGTGAGCAGTTAGAGGTCAGGGGAGGGAGACCGGACAGAAGTGGAAGAGCTCCAGAGTTTAATAATACTGATTAAATATAAAGTAATATTTTCACATATAGAGAAAAGAGGTTAGCGAAGAAGAAACACTCAGACTATCATGGGAACCCCCAAGCAGTCTTGGCCTATTGCAGTGTAACCACAGGAGGGTTCAGGTTCAGCCGAACAAGGATCGAGTCCTAACTGTAAACGTCATCAAAAAGGAAAGTTCTAAGTCTAATCTAAAAAATTAGAGATGTTGTCTGTCTGTTGAAAATTACTTGTTTCAGCAAGTGGATGAAATGAAGTACTATAGCAAGGTTCAGTATAGCAAAAACAAGGATTATTTTTAACTGTGAATCATGCAAAGCCACTCTGGTAAAGTGTAAAAAGTCACAAAAAATACCTTAATAGAAAGCGAGCTGCTGTTAATGTAGAAAACCAGCACATAATACGCATCATTGCACTGCATTTATCTTTCATCACTGCCTCCACTCAGAGGACGGTATCACAGCAACAGGTTTGTTTGGAGCAACTCCGGTATCAGCAGGATTTGGACTGCTCGGCTGTGTTTGGAGTTACTTAGGCTGCTGTGAAAAAATCTGAGGCATGCTAAAAACATAATATACAGGAGCCTGGCATCCTTAAGAGAGTCTCACTGTCTGTTTCTCTCCGCAGGTAGCCATGTTTGGAAGTGCTGACAAACAGAGAAGAAAGACAGAAAGCATGGGGTTCAGGACGGTGGCTGGCCCCTCGCCAAAAATGTCACATCCTCTTGATAGTTGGGCTCCAACTATGGTCACCTTTCATAACTCGGCTTGATTGCATGCTTTATTGTAACTAGAAGTGATGAAACAATTATTTCCCTGCTTTATATGAAATGTTGGCATTTGTAGACAAAACATGAGATAATAAAAATGTGTGTTGCCAATATAGGGTCAAACTAAAGTGAGAGACAAAATGAGCTCCAAATCATTACATTACTAAATACTTTTACTACGGTTTACTTTAGTTGGCTGAGAGCTGATCCTTAATGACTTCAGAGCAAAAAAGAGAAGTTGTTTTTTGGGGGGTTTTGCCTGAAGAAGCAGTGTTATTAAAATAAAGAATCATTTTATCTCTCCTCAGGCATTTATCAAGAATATCAAGATTAAAATTGGCATTGAAAGTCAGGAACTAAATTCAATAAAACATCAATTTAAATATAGAAAAAGTAAAAACTGAAAACTTTGGAAAATGTGTGGTCAGCTGCATCCAGTTTGCTTAAGTTATTATTTATATATGTCTTGAACTTCCACCCATGTCAAACAGAACTGACAGCACATAGCTTAGAAAGGATATAGCCTATGTAACATCCCATTCATGCTGCATGTCAGGACAACAACCATGAAGTCCAAAGGACTCTCTTTAGCCCTTCATGATAAAATTACTGGAACAAATCAGGGCAACAATATAAAAGCATTTCTGAAGCTCTGAATGTCCCCGACATCAATCATTGTGAAGTGGAAGTTTGAAACTAACACAACTATTCAAAGTTGTTGGCCACCGGGGCAAATTGCATAAGAGGCAACAGAGACTTTTGTCAAAGCTGCCAATATCTCTCTCTGTCCTGTTTTTTTGTTGTTATTCATTATTATTATGATTTTTTAACTTCACTCTGCTGTCACACCACCAGATCTTTCGATTGGTCGCAGCTTCATAACCTGCTATCTTGCCATTTTTGTTTTGCCACTTTTCAAACAATTTCTGTTTACAGGTCACAAAAACGTAAAAGTACAGCTGGCGTTGTTTTCGTTTCAGTACTGTGTGTGTGTTTTTGGATGACATGGTCGTAGAGACAACTCCTGCATCGGGAACTACTACAAAGGTGGATTGTAATACTTTGAAAGCTGTTTATATGTCTGTATAATAAGCTTTAGTCGACACATATGTAGTTGAGATCAGTTGTGGCTCGAGAGGAAGACTGGGCCACTCATCATTTAGAAGATCCTTGGTTCCTCCAATCAGGAAGTTGAAGTGTCTAAACCCAAAACCTTATTATAAAGCACTGTGTGAATAAATATGTATGTACATGAATGTGACTTGCAGTAAGAAGTTGCCTTAAAGAGATCTCAGTTGAAAAGCACTGCATACAGTTAATTTGCCATTGAAATGAAGGCCCAGTTATGTGGTCTGAGTAAAGAGACCATCATTTGATGGGATCAAACCAGCTGGAACGCAACTGGAAGTTGACTATCTAGTTGGTGCACCATGACCCCACCCATAGACTGTGCTGTATATAAAAGAAGGGCATGGCCACCATGGTATATTGTGAAGAACTGAGCTGAAATTTTTTTTACTATGTTGCTGTTTTAAAAACTTAAATGTGATGGGTGAATGTGACTTGGAAACTGGTGGACCTACCCTGGTTTAGTCACATTTTTTTACCCTTATGGGGATGATAATTTAAAAAACGCAAATCATGCTGTAGTTAACAACATCCGGAACTAACAACTGAGACCATAAACTTATCAGGAAAGTGTTTACAGAAGTCGCAGATCAGGGGAGGTGAAGTCCATTTTCCCACTGACTTACATACAAATGGACATATTGCAACCAGAGGCATTGCCCCCCTGGTGGCCGTTAGATAGAATGCATTTTTAAAACATCTGTTCAACGTCTTCACTTTTCAGACCTAAAGCAATAATCACCATTTACATAGTAAAATTGACTTTGCTTTTTAATAATCTACCTCAACTGTTTCCACCCAGATCTTGTGAAGGAAACTTGAGGAAAAAGGCATCTAAGAAGGACATCAGTTTCAACAGAACACCATCAAACAAGCTTTATGTTAGATGAAAATCACAAGCAAGAACCAAACAGCATTTTGCAGCCCGTTTTTCTGCTTTTTTTTTCGTGTGTGTCCTCGGTGCCAGCCCATTTCTCCTGTGGAGCAAGTGCAGCTGACTTCACTCAGCAATCAGCACTGTGTTTGAAAGCTGTAGAGAAGAGCTAGCCAGCCCCAGTGGGCCTGTTTCAGCAGTGCAGTGAATGTCTCCAGCTAGACAAGCAATATGCCTTTCACTGAGTGATCCTTTTTTCCAGCATTTAGCATTTGGTGTTGCTTTTCTTTTGTTCATATTTCTATGACACACATACACTATATGGAAAGAAGTATTAGGCCTCTTGATCTTTGAATTCAACTGTTTTTCAGTCCCTTAACCGCTGTTGCATAAAACCAATCACCTACCCAAGTAGTCTGCCTTTACAAACATTTGTGAGAGACTGGGTCGTTCTAAAGAGCTTACTGACACTTTTATTGTTACTCCCTTCATCTGGTAGCCCTTTCCAGGAACATAACACTTGGGCAGAACTCCAAGTACCATGTCTGGACACTGGTCATCCAATATTATCCCGACTGTGAAGGTGGTGGAAGCATCATTTTATGAGGGTACTGCTCAGCAACAGGGAAAGGGAGACTTGCCAGATCTCGGCAGCCAAATACAGAGGTTACTACATAAAACCTAACTCAAATCTACTTTAATGTATTGCTGTAAGCACAGTGAAGGTCAGGTGTGGTTTCCCTGAACTAGAAATAACAGACTAACTACTGATAATCCAATGGATTTAGTTGAGGGTTGAATCTGATTGAGTAATTGAGGGATGCTGCACACTCCCAGGAAAGCAACTGGACACTTCATAAAATACACCTTACATGATCAACCATAATTTAAACAATAAACATCATGCTGAGTCCAATAAAACATTAAACATGGGATTGAGAACATAAAATTATCAGTAAAGTGTTTACTGAGGTTACAGATTGAGCAAGCCGATTACCCATTCACCCACGTGTAACTGGACTTCTTTTGTGATCAAAGGTGTCGCCTCCCTGGTGGTCATTAGATAAAGTGCATGTTAAGAAGAGAGTGCTTTGGAAGAATTAGAGCAACCACATGCTGAATATAACCTCCCTCAAAGCATCTTTTACACATTTCTGTAAACTGCAGTGAAGACCAGGCCTATATCATAGGTCACAAACGCCTTAAATAATGAGATTTGTTCATACTTGGTTAAAAAGGCTTAGAAAGTTGGGAACAAACTGCGGGATGGGCCTGACTTCACTTTAACTCATACTGCATTGCATTGTTCACATGAAAATTTCCACAAATAGCCAAGTAACGAATGGAAAAAGAGAGCTTAGACATTTAGTACCTCCTCTCTCACCTCCTCATAGCTGACCAATCACTGAAAGAGGCTGGTTATAAAAAAATATTCAATCAGTGGCTTTAGAAACACATAGACATTTTTTTAACAGTGTAGAGGTTTCAGAAGTAATCCAATGTGCAGTTTGAACACTACATAAATCCAGCTAATGTCATTTTATAAAGTTCTTACACTCCGGAAAGACTTCAGAGCTTTGAGTTGTCTGTATTAAAATCTGATAAACATATCCTTTAGTTGTTTTAAAGAAGCTGTATTAAGAGGGATTTGCGTAAAGCCATCACCCAATGAGTCATTGACTAAGGTAGAGGAATCTCATAATTAAGGCCTCATTAAAGCCACACAGCCCAACTATGTTGGTTTACAGGGCAGACAGGAACCTCAGAGATTCACAATGGGGCCTTTCATAATACCTCACTTAGGGGAAAAGAGAAAAAGCAGTTGCTCTTAGCATTTGGGCAGATGTAATTGCAATCACTCAGCTTGTCTGATGCTGATAATGGGGCGATGGGAAATTCCTGTCAGAGTCGTGGCGCAGGCTGGTTTCGCAACCACTTTGGCAGGCTCCGTGTTCCACTGCAGGGCAGCGAATGCGTTACGGCATGCTCGCATAGCTGTCATTAAACACATTTTGAAAAAAAAAAAAACATAAGACAATCAAAACTCACAAGTGTGTGCCACTCTCCTGCTTCTTGAGCAATGAAAAGGCAAATATTATATCGTCTGTCATCCCTGCACAGTTAAACCTGTTGACAGACTACAGCTTATGAAAAAATGGAAAGTGAATATGCTGCAGCAATCCCACTCACCTAATACACTCAATAAATCCTGGCTGTGTTATTTTCAGCGTCTTTATTCCTCTTGACTGGTAGAAAATTAAATTGTGGGGAAATAAGAACAAATATTACGTGGTACCTAAGAATGTTGGTCAGCTCATTTCTAAATAAAAATGCAATGTTTGTTTTCCAAATTTTGGTTGTGCTTCTTCAGCAAGCAGCCTATTCCGGTCTGAAATGTGTGCTACAGTAGGTGGCTGGAATAGCACATGGGTGCGACGTTCTTGTGGTCGGTCCTTGGGTACAGTATGTGACAGTTGGCATGTCTGCAATGCTTCTTTGAGAAGCCTCTATTATGAGATGTTCATGCAGTGATGCTAACAACCTCATTTCACTGGCTGGACGTGCATTTGAGACCACCCAAGAAACAATATGCTCGTATTAAAGCTTTTTAATAACCACGGCAAGAGTTGCAATAAAGACCTGATTTATCAGGATCTTATGAGGGACAGCAGCTATCTAGTTTCAATTAAAGTAGACACTTGAGGAAAACAAAACACGTGAAAAGTAGCCTGGACAAAACATCCATTATATTTAGCTCTCGGGGGGACATTAACCTGAATGTTGTGCAGTGTCTTTGGCAGTTTTAGCAGGTAGGTAAATGCAGCCGTGGTTTTACTTGGCAGACTGCCATACTGTTTGCAGAGGTATTTGAAATATTTCGAGTATTTTACAATTCAAATAAAGGCACAGAGGCATGAAAAGCTTTGTTGTATTGCAGACAATGCTCCATGAATAAACAAGAGATGCAGAAACAAAATATAAAATCTGATAACAAATTTCTAAAATGCAGATATTGATAATTTTCCTCACATCTTAAGCAAATGTTTACTATAATCTTGTAAGGAGCTGTTTAAATTATGTGCAGATACCATGTGGAAACATTTTAAAGAGTTTTATTTCAATTTACAGCATATTTTAATTAAAAAATAGTAAAGTTATCTTTTAATTCCGTGGTTTCCTGTATAGATTATGGCATAAAATGTGGATCTCAAACATAAATATCAAATTTCAATGCTTCCCAAACTTAGTAATATATCAGTTATGATAAATTACAAACATGTATTTGTCAAGAAAATCATAAAACACAATAAAAATATTTAAGGTTTATAAAAGTTAAAACATAGGGGACTGTATAAAAAAAATCTTAGTTCTTCCAAACATTGTTCTACTTAATCTTTAAAAAGCTGTAAAAACACAATATTTTACAGGGAAACTGGAGTATGTTAATTTCCATATACACTAACTGACCTATAAATGTATTGCATTGACCATTCCAGGTGTAAACAGGAAGAAGAAGAATGGTTGGCAAAAATGGCATAAAGAGTAAGCCTTTGACTGACAATGGTGGTACTATAAGGTGCTCGTGACATGACATTAAAAACTAATTATTTTATTGGCATTTGTCGCAAACCATACGGACACATATCCAGGTGGCGGAAAAGGAGTATCCACAAACAAAGGAGATCACAAACTTTAAACTTTTTCCCTTTCAGATGACTTAAAAATAAAAATGCTCAGCAGTAACTCTTGTTTCTATAGTCTAAAAGGCTAGGTGTCAACCACAGACTGTATATGAAATATGGATGTAGTCAGACACTGGTTACGAAAGACCCATTTTGACTGTCGAGCTTTTAGCATCACCAACAGATCTGACCGAGAAACTGACTATACTGCACATGAATCTGTTGTTCTTAAGCAAATGGCATTGTTGTGTACTGGTCACCACACAGGGCTTTGCAGACCATCGTCTACATGTTTTAGCTATTTGCTGTCACCAGAGGGCAGCTTGTGCTGTTGTTGGACCTTCCGCCAACCACAGAGAAGATCAAAGTTACAACATACAAAGTGCTGAAGTGAAACTGTTAGAATGTTACAAACAATGAAAAGTATCCACTGCAGCCACTGTTTGATCTTTGATGGGGGTTCTTGCTATTCTTACTCTTTCTTCGCTCCCTTTCCTGTTTTCAGCCAATCAGCATTTTGCTTATCTGTTACATGCTGATGGCTTTTCTCAAGGACTCCAGTCAAAAATACACAAAATCCTTCACTCAGTGTAGCAAAATACCTGCGCAAATGGACATGAACTATGAATCGGTAATATGAATTCCCATTTCAGCAAATAAGAATATGCTGCATAATCCTCCTTGCTTTTTCAAAAAAAAAAAAGACTTAACAGTTTATTCATGTATATCACCTGAATTTAGCAACTGAGAACAAATATCTGGAAATTGCTTACAGAAGTCATAGATTAAGAGAGTGGAAGACCATTCTCAGAGAAACTTCTTTGGCAAGAAAATTTAGTTGTTCGCCTGCTGGCCATCGATAGAATGCAGCTTTAAGGTACATTGTGATGCCTACATAAGTTGAGCTACATGCCAGCATATGCATTTGAAAATGCTCACAATGAAACTGAGGCGCCAATGTTCAGGATGGCGACCTTAGTTTAGGGTGTTAGCATTTGTTAACTGGCACTCAAAATATGTCATAAACAAAATTGTGGGACAAGTCAAATTACCATCTGAAAATCACATCTGAAAATCACAGATGAAAATATCTTACACTTTATTCTGGAACAAACAGTTAATTTCATGGCAATATTGTTCAAATTTTTAACTCAAAACCATAAATGTCAACCTCACGTATTGGCTGTGGAGGAAAAGTCAGAGGATCACCAAAATCTGTGGGATTGTGGGTCTGCGAAAAAAATGAAACTCTGTACAACTAATCCATCCTCTCACCATTGAATATTTCAGTCTTAACTGATGCTAAAATGGCTAAAAATGCAGCAAAGGTTATGATACAATATCACATGAGGCCTGTCTACTGAGCATATTTTAACTGTCCAGTGTACTCAAGGAGTCTATGTACCATATAATATAATAAAACTGGATTTTAATCCAACAAAATTATAGTTCATGAGTGTTTAGACAATAGATAGAAAAGACAAAAACATGGATGTCAATATACATTAAATGCACAAATTTACTATTTTGTGTTCCCTAGCTCTTTCAACCACTACAGAGAACATTAAAAAATCTTGGTTTACTGAAAAGGTCTTCAACAACCATGAAAAATATACTGTAACAAACATATTCTCCATTTTATTTTCAGGTTATTCTATCTGTGAAGCAACATGTGTCCAAGTTCCTGGGGGGGAAGTGGAAGTGCGCTGTGAGAAACAAACTCAGTCCATGAGTGCTTCACACTGTCCTTTCACTGACTTTCATCTGACAAGCAGTCAAGTCAATGTCAGCCTTACTTACATCCTTTCTTCAAGCCTCCCCTGTGGTTTGGTCCTGTGTGGTGGTGCTCATAAGCAGTCCATTGAAAGAAAATAAAAAATAAAAGGCAGCAGTGGACAGCTTGGAGGATGCCCTGCTCGTGTTTGAGGCTATACACCAAGAAGCATGCCCATGAAATCTGAACCGTTCTGTATTGTAATGGAAGCACCGGCCGCGTTATCCACAAATATGGAGGTGTACTGCCCAGCCTGCAGAGAAAAAACAAATAAAAATAAATGAATGTAGAAAGAGTCCTGGTTACTTTATGTCTTACGCTTGTGTGTCCCTGAGCTCACCTGCAGCTCCAGCAGTCCCTGCACACTGACAGTGAATATCTTGCTGTTACTTTCCAAGCCAACGATCATCTCCAGTGAACTGCAATCAGATTAAAAAATAACATTTCTAAGAAATTTTCAAACACGTCAAAGCTGCATTCTTTAAGACCCCATTAAATTCATCCAAGTGTAAAAGACCTTATATTAAAGGGATAGGTAGTCATTGGGCAAATATGCATACTCACTTTACTGCCAAGAGTTAGATGAGAGGAATAATTCCTCTGACGTAAACAGAGAAACTATGTGTTGATTGTTTATGCCTATTACACATGGGCTTGTGGGGTCTATTGGTAAAATGTCAGGAAAATCAACTACTCCAAACTAAAAAGAAAAACCCTCAGAAGACAATCAAAATAAAGCACAATTTAAATGATGAGGCCAAATATTCTCGAAACAAATCCTGGATCTGTATTTTAGAGCCATTTGATTCCACTGACCACATAATACACTTTAATAGTATTCAAAATGCTGCCGTGTGCCACATGTTCCATGGCAAACCAGAAGCTGATGCAAACTGAGAACTTCACCATCAACGTAAAAGTTGTGCCAACATTTCAAAGAGTGAAACTTTTACTTTGAAGGCAAGCAGTCCTTGTTTCTGGACTGCAGGCACTCTTCATAGTTTCACTACCTCTTGGCAACTAAATGGCGATTGTTTGCAGATAAGTCAGCATCTTCATGCAAACTACTGGTGACCATAGCAACCTGCTAGGAAACAAAACAAACAGGTTTTTGGTGCCACAGCATGTACCTTACCTCTTTGTGACCATTTTTTCCCCAGTGGTTGCCACCAACCTCCAGCATCTTTGCGCCAGCTGGTTGAGAAATATGTAGTTTTCATTCGTGACTTGCGCTTGCCACATGGTTGCTGTCCGGCCTTTAGGCCTGTATTATTCAAGTCTTAGCTAGCTACTTGTGGCAGCTTCACATCCATGATACAGTTGTTTGAATAATCTCAGTCCTCTTGTTTAACTCTCAGAAAGAAAAGAGCACAAAGACGAGTTTGACCCAAAGGTCAAACTTTTCCTTGAGCAAATGAGCACTCTCAGAGGCTGCACAGATGGTTGTAACATAGCTGCAGCCTTTAACCACACAGTGAGAGCACTGGCTCCTGTTTAGTGGAAAATGATACATTTTTATGGCAAATCAATCATGTTGGCCTTCCCTCCAACTGCCATCACAATGAGCCTCATTTCACATTCTCTGCATTTTCATGAGTGGGAGGGCGAGACTGGCTGGGGCTTTGGCTCGAAAAGCAAAAGCCAAGCACTCTTTTGGGTTAAGTAACCCATCATAATAATATTATTTATGCATTCCCCTCATTGTACCACACTGAAAGGGAGGCTGTGGAGCTCTGCACAGTCCGGGGGAGACTTCAGGGAACAATTCATTTCAACAGCTTTCACTGACTTTATGTAAATAGAAATTTTGAAATACTGGAAAGAACTTGGATTTGGTATGGTTTTGTAAAAAAAAAATTAAAAATTAATGCCCTTCAGGCCCAGCCTATCTGATGCTTCAATATTTGCCTCCCACATCCCAAACTAGAGCATTTCTCTGCTGTGCTGTTGTATGTGACAGGCAGCCTGCAGTGTCAAAGGTGAGTCTATAAAGATTAGTTAGGCGACAAGGACGAGGCCTCTAAATGAGAGGACATTTCCTTTTAGAGACCTGCTCTGTTTTTATACAGGAAATGCCAAACTGGTTCCACACAAAGTGTAACAGACAACCCCTTTTACAGCTCATAACTTCTGGTGAAAGTTAAGGAAGCATTAAACACCACTAAAATATGACTGTGAGAGGAAAAAAAGCCAAATGAAAATTGGCAAAACAAGAATCTCAAGAATGCGAAGAATGGTTGTAGTAATATTGAAACCTTCTCAAGATCGATTTTATTTGTGATCGGTGGGGGTTATAATTCACAAAAGATTAGGTCGATTATTTTGGGGGATTTAGGGGTGAGTCCGCAGGAGACTGAGCTTCAGGATATTTAACAACCTTACAGGATACATACGTGTATCTGTGGCAGAGGGATTCGATGCAGATCAACACCCGAATATTGTCCCTGGCCTTAAGCTGGCTCTTGCTCCTCTTCACCTCATTGTGATCTGTAAAATGGTCGACGATAAAATAAGATAAGACGGCAAGAGTTAGAAAAGTAGCCAAAACACCAAAGAGAGTCTATAAGCTTAAGTAAAGTAGAACAGGTTAAAATACAAGACAAAGACCAAACAACATAGGTCAATAAGGTTAAAACTACACTAGAAACAAGAAAAAAACTCTTGAAATTTCAAGATTGAAGTGGGAAGGTTATGAAAAAAAGCCAACTTTACAAGAAAAAAATGGTAAATTTGTGGGGATGTGATTTTTTCTTCTGAACTTGTTACTTTAATCTTTTTCTTTGAACTTTTACCCCCATTTTTTCCCTTCAACAGACATAATACGTCATTTTAATAAATAAAAATAAAAAATTATCATCACATAAAGGATTACCAAGATTTACGTTACCCTTTAAATATGGAGAAGTCTTAATGGTTTAAATCTTAAACTGAATTTCTAAAGCCATCAGTGTTAGTGATAGACTGACATGCACCCCGCCTTTCAACCTACGACAGCTGGGAAAGGCTCCAGTGCTCTGCAACCCTAAGTTGGATAAATGGTTAAGAAAATGGGCCTCACAGCATGTATATGTATCCTGTAATCACCATCTTAATTATAAAAAGGCAATTAAATGACTGGATTTCCACACATAAGGTTTCAAATCAACTTTTATAAATTAACTTTTTAGGGATTTATCTTTGCAATGATTCATCAGTTTAGTCTAGTGTTACAGTTTCAGCCACACTATTTACTGTAGCTCAAACATTTCCCACTACTCCTAATTTAGACATTAAACAAACGGTGGATTAATGGTGAAGTGGTGACGCATTTATTACAAGCTAACACCAATTCTTAAAAATCCATCTATAAAACAAAGCCAAGTATCATTTTTTTCATTTCTGACAATGGGCCAGATTTCAAATATTAAAGGATCAGAAGATGATAAGATGAAAATGAAGTGATCAGAAGAATGAGACACTACTTTTTATTTGCACTGCACATAAAATCATATTGCAGCTTCTTATGGCATGAGAAGTGGTTCATTAAACAAACAGAGCTTGTTTGGTTTTGCTGTAAACAGCCAAGCTGCACAGAGAGTCTCTGCTTTAGCGAGGTTTCAGTGATCTGTGATTTTAAACCCTGTTACCCCCAGTAATCTCCAGTGTTTCCAAACTGAGAAGGAGTCAGTTATCTATATATATATATATATATATATATATATATATATATATATATATATATATATATATAACATATATATATATATAGACATATATACATATATATATATATAGACATATATACATATATATATATATAGACATATATACATATATATATATATAGAC
>VUQG01019597.1:0-10220 GCA_015106755.1 Etia nguti | reverse complement strand
CTGTTACCCCCAGTAATCTCCAGTGTTTCCAAACTGAGAAGGAGTCAGTTATCTATATATATATATATATATATATATATATATATATATAGATAGATATATATACATGAACTTAATTAGAATCAAGGATGTTTTTCTTATCACAAAGATGTGATAACTTTAACTGTTTTAAGAAAGCCAACAAAAGCATGAAGGTGAGAATCAAAGCATGCCCTCACTCCTTAGTAGAGGTCTAATTATCCAAAAAGAGGGCCAAGACCTATCTGGGTGGGGGAGGGCTTTAAGGCTTTGCTGTATGTACAGTAATAAGCCTAATAGGAAAGTTACTGTCATTTACCAATGTGGACATTAGCAGAGAACTGGTAGATCCCTGTGATGGGAGCTGTGAACCTCCCAGTTGACTGGTCCATTCCCGACCCTCTGAGGAAAGCTCCTTTAGCAGGTGGCTGGAAGCACAGGAAAAAAAATTGATAATGGATATATTTTTTGACAACAGTACACAGGACCATAAAATAAAGGCCCACTTTAGCAGAAACAATCCTACAGCCACTGTCAAATCCTGCCCGTTCTCATCGCCGTGGCACGATTATGACAGAACTGCTTCCATGGCTCATTTATGCACAAGGTGTTGCATGGATTATGGCATTAATGAGACAAGGCTGTTCCATTTTTAACATGGAGGGTTACTGATGTGAAGGAGCATAAGCTATTTTCGCCTGTTCCCTTATCCATATGGGGTCGTCACCATGGGTAGCAACACATGTTTGATTTGGCAGATTTTTTTTTTTTACTCTTCCTGATGTAACCCCAAAGGAATTTGTGTCTCCTCCCCAGATCAAACCAGGGATTTTTCACTCGTTACGCGAATGTGCGGCTACTAAACCTAAATCCTGATGTAGCATTGGAACGCTGAGGACAAGGCAGGAGGAGAATAGCAAATCAAAGTGATAAATGGGTGATTGCTGGTAGGAGTGGGGACTGCTCCCAGCCATCTTGCTAGACTGTGAACTGTGTTCCCCATATGGGCTTTTTCAGCACTTCTACTTTTAAGACCACCATCCCTTTAAACCAAAGTTCTTCTGATTGGCTGCTGCTCATAAACAGAAGTTTTTATCAGCGGGTGTTTGTGGCTACTATAGTTTTTTGTGTGTAATAATATTTGCACTAAAAAATGTTAGAAAATTTAAAAACAACACACATTGTGTCAAAATTCACACAAAATGTGTTATTCCTGAGCACATGCAGCACATGTCTTAAAGTTTAACACATTTAATTTAGCACCATGAATCTCTAATAAATAGGGCACCTGGACCTAGACCTTATTTTTATCCTTTGCCTCATTGTGTGCCTCTATAGTTCTGACTCTGCAAAAATATTAAAACTTTCCAAAGCCATAGTAACACGTCTTCACTAACATAGCTCTGTGTTTGCATGTTTAATAGTTTGCAGAGCCCAATACACCCTCCTCCAGCCTTGTCAGCTAGTCCTAACTGGGCATAGTTCTTCCACTACAGCATGCTGTTTCAAACAGTGTCTATTTCTGTCCTCTCCACACTTTATTCCAAGTCTGAGACAGAGTGCCTTTTGTAAGCTGCCCAGAGAGTGATGTGTAGAATAGAAAAAGTTGATATTTTTGACCAAAGAGGCAGTCTGAGTCTTGGAGCGGCACTGCATGCTTTGCCAGTGCCAGTTACCAGTGAGGGGATGATCCCCTCATAATTCTCCCACATGCAAAGTAAGCAGTGATTAGCAAACACTTACTCTTTCAGGGTTACGACAGAGAAACAAAATCTGAAACCCAGTAGAGGATGGTTAGCCAAAACTTTAGTTTTTCAGCCGCAAGCAGGGAACAAAGCTGGACCGATTCATAAACATTTACTCAGTTTCAAACAAACTTACTGTCTGAAAGTTCTGGAGCTCCACCAGAGTCTTCTTGTCGACCACTACGGGTCCCTTGAGCTTGCAGTGGAAAGCTTCTTCTATTCTGCGGTACGAGGTCATCCCCTCCAGGGTGAGGATGGTTGTAGGTAGCTGGCTGGGGCTGGTTTGCCTGTCCAAGGCTGCTGTTCGCCTCTCTGTAGCCTCTGACAGAAACATGCTCAGATTTTTAAAGCACACAGTGACTTAAGAGGAATTTTTAAACTATTCTCTCAGGGTTATATTGTAATATAAAGGTGTATAACTGTAAGATGAAGAAACGAACAACCTTGTATCCCAAGAAGGAAATTAAATGAATTGGGATGAAAAATCAACACACTTCTACCTTTAATCATCTCTTTGAACTCCTGCAGGAGAACTTCCTGGGTTACTTGAGCCCCAGGAGAGCCAGGAGGACCCTGGGGACCTGGAGGACCTGGAGGACCAGGTGGGCCTGGCTAATGGAAGACAGAGACACAAAAAATATTTATGCATCCAACTTAGCATAAAAAATTACGTACATATAATGGCTTAAAGTGAACATTTTTGAATAACTGCAAGACAAATAGCCTATCTTCTGGGTTTACCAGTGGTCGTTTGCGTTTGCGACATTTTCCAGGAAAGTTTCCAACGGGTCGTTTCACAAAGTCCATCCATGATCCCAGTGGATCCACCCTCTGGTGATCAGAACCCTGCACCAGAACATAAGTCTGCATAAATTATTTGCACAACAGTGTTGACTCATAATGTCATAACTGCAATCTACGCACACCCTCCGTCAAGATTTCAAGTCAGACAAACCTTTAAAAAGTTTATTCAGTTTATAGAATAATCATATATTTTATATTTAGGTCATTTTGGTCAAACAGGGATATGTCTTTCTTTCTGCAAAGCTTCTCAGCTGCCCATCAGTCACCATCCTCCTCCGAAAGCTTTACCTTGTGCTTATTTTTTCATTCCAGATAATTCACTCGTGTGCCACGTCACTTCTTATTTTGCCCAACAGGCTGGAATGAATGTAAACAAACCTTGTTAAGTGTAGTTTTTTTTTCAGCACATGAAAATTTCCATGAGCACCCTGGTGAAAAATGAGTCTGCCTGTCTATGTGTGATGTCGATTCTGTGGACCGCAAGCCTCAATTACTGTAGTTTATAACAACATGTCAAAGTGGCCAACACTTTCCCCCTCACTGAAAGACAAACCAGTATTTTTTTTATTAATACTGCTCATTAGATGTAATGATGGAAAATTTAATAAGCAAGATGACATAAATATATATATAGTATATAAACAAAGAGTGGTGTGTTTTGTAATCAGGGTGTATGTTCTGAAATAACTAATTGGTAAGAAATTGCTGTTTAGGTGAGTGAGATCTCACGGGGGAGATAAGAAAGAAAGAAGTCCTCTGGATGAAACGTTTTTATACATAGTGCTACAACTTGTTTGTTTTCATTTTGCTATAAAATGCGAGGCTGAATGACTTCCAATCACAGCAAGCTCACAAACTTACCCTAACCCTTCCCCAAATGTCAAGAGTCTTCAGCTGAGATGGAAGAGGAGATAAAGACGAGCCATGGAGGTGAGCTGTCTGAAATGGAATTTGTTTAGGTTTGGCAGCGGGACACAGATCACTTATCTGCTAAACCAACATGCCCCTTTCTTCACTGTTAAAGACTTGCATCTTGTTCCACCGCAACAGAGTAAATCCTTGTGTGTCTTTTTGTTACGCTGGAATAAAAAACTGTTTCATGTTTGGGGATTTGCAGCACACACACTGCTTTTCACTCTCTGATTTTCTCTTTTCTCTGACATCAGACAAAATAAACCACTTAACAGGCGCTGCATGTCGAACTGATCTGTGTTTTTGTTGCGATTTTGAGGCTTGGAAACAGATAAAAGGGATTGATTTGGTCAAGAATACCTTTACACTACTCACTCAATACGGTTTCCAAAAAACTGGAGGCCTGTTGGACGAACTTCTTTTTTCTTTGCCAAGTCATTTTTATGATATTCGTTAAGATAACAATACTATAAGCTTTTAAGGAAATGTTTAACAAGATGGGCTTTTTTTGCTAAAATATAGATGACGAGATTGATACTACTTTTATTTCCATCTCCTAAATATGAAGCAAACACCACCGGCTTGTTAGTTTATTTTAGCATGAAGACTGAAAACAGAGGGAAACAGTTAACCCAACACTTCAAAAGTAAGAAAATCCGTCGTACAGCAGCTCTAAAGCTCACTGATTCACTGCCAGCTCATCACATATGAACGTGTCACATTATTTTCAATGTGCATGTTTCCAGTAGTTTTAGTGTCTGAGCCCAGTATTGGAACCCATCAGCTAGTCTCAAATATTTTGTGACTCTGAATGAACAGAGATGGTCTTAAAAGAAAAACAAATGAAAACCTAAATTGTTGACAGACAACAGGCAATGGCCTTCTGTGCTCTGTATCCAGATTTTACCTTCACTCAGCTACAGGCTGCTCAAATGTGACTGGTGGCTATTACTATTACTCGAACCTAATACAGACTAACAAACACATTCATATTTGGATGTCTGTTTATAGAGATTATTCTACACCTAAACAAATGGTTTTACTCCTAGACTGAGAAGTGAAAACAAACCTTACGTTGAATCCAAAAATAGAACGCAAGTCTCGGTTCAGTTCTGCTTTATTTATATAAAATATGAAGCACCAAATCACAAACAATCCTCTCAAGGAACTTTGTCAGGTGAAGGTCCTACTATTATAGGAAGACACAAGAGAGAGAGAGCACGCACCTGGCAACAGCGGGAAGGAAAAACTCCCTTTTAACAGGAAGGAACCTCCAGCAGCAACATGCTCAGGTTGGGGGGCAGCCGTCAGTCGCACTGACAGTGACAGATTTATGCCATCATCTCCTAACATCCATCCAGTCCCCTAACACAGACTGTGATGCTCTTTTTAATAAACATTTTAACATTATAAAATATATAACAATATTTTTTTTAATTAACAGAAAGCAAACAAACAAAAAACATGATTTCCATAAATTATTTCATATCTGTCCTCCAGTAGCCTGGTAACCAGTCTAGGGTGTACCCCACGTGTCACCCTATGACAGCTGGAGAGGCTCCGGTGCTTAAAAAAGCAAATATAACTCAGCTTAACAGGTCCAGGACTTTCAGATAGAGCCAGATTATATCTTTCCAGTCTATATACTATGCTATGCTAACCACCTGTTGGCTGTAAGTTTGATTTATAAATCTGTCAAACTCTCAACAACAAAGCAATATGAATGTAACATACCAGCTCTGTGAGCTTGGATAAATACCATAAATTAACATGCTGAGGCTGGAGCTGTAGCCAGCTCAGTACAATCTGAAACAGACCCATGATGAGATGATGAGGCGAACCGGCGGGCTCTCAATTGAGAAAAAGTAAACACTTAACATTTGTTCTTGGTCAGTGTCAAAGATATAAAACTGTTAATTTGGCCCACACATGTGCCCGGTAATTACACCTCTTATCACTGCCAGGAAATCAGCCATGCTCTGAGCTTGGCATCCTTTTTAATACACACCATTGCAATTAAACCATTAAACCCTTGCCCTGAAGGATTTTCTGTGCTCAAAGAAGAAAGGCTTTGACCACGGTAATTATTACCTTCATTTCTAAGCTAAAATATAACTGCAAATCACTGTATAAATAATTTAATCATCAACTTTAGAAACTTTTTTCTATAAAATATACTGTGCTCTCTTTGTGTCTGTCTCTACTGCCAGTTAAGTGCATCACTTGCCAAAAATTGTCTGATTCATTGCATGCAGCTGGGTGTCTGTCTTAACCGAGAACTTCAAAGAATCCACACATGCAGACATGAAAACCATGTTGCTCTATGACAAAGAAGAACCTGTCGAAAGGCCTTCAATCTCTCACTCGCTGCTGTGCTGTAAAGTAAACTATGGATTCCCTTCCATAGCTCAGTATCAGCACGTATAGGTCACGAACAAAGTGGCGAGGGAGTGGATCCAGGTATCAGTCGTAGAGTTGATAAAGCACATTGGGGCTCTGGCTTTGATCACCGCTGATGTGTGAGTGCCTCAAAGTGGCCTCGTCTCTCAGCGGGTATGAGCACACGCCTTTCCAACGCAGACCATAAGAATGTGTCAGGTGTTCTGTCTGAAGGTGGGAAATGTTAAATCTTTTCGACAGTGTTTATCCTGGTCGATGATGGGGCTCTAAATCACATCTCATTACTCAGACTCTCATCTCAAGAATGTAAAGCATAATATCTATGGGTGGAAGAAGTCTACTATTTTTTTTTTTTTTACTAAAGGAATGGTGCAACAATGTTAATTTAATCCATTAAATTATGATTTTAATTGTTTCTGGCAGAGAAAATATCAACTCCATCTCAGCGATTTTAAAGTTTACAAATGACTTATGACTATATCTCATTTGTTAGGCAAGAAAAACAATACAATTCACTCTTCTGAGTTTTCTGTACAGATTAAACAAGTTACCTTGTTTCCCCCTGCTACTGTCTTTATGTTAATTTCAGCTTGTAGCTGTACAAGCATGAATGCATGGTCATTTGGGGATTTTAATTTGAGCAGTTCTTGGCCAGCACGGTGATGCAGTCGTTAGCACTGTTAGCACTTTTGTCTCACAGCAAGAAGGTCCTGACTTCAACTCCAGTATCTGTCCAGGGCCTCTCTGTGTGGAGCTTGTATGTTCTTCCTGGGATTTCTCCGGGTGCTCCCACTTCCTGCCAGAGTTAGGGTTCGGTTAATCTGTGATTCTAAATTGCCAATAGGTGTAAATGTGAGTGAAAATGGTTGAAAGTCTCTCTGTGTTGCCCCAGCATCAGATTGGCGATCTGTCCAGGTTCTGCCTCCCCTCTCGCCCTATGGCAGCTGGGATAGGCTACAGCCCCCCTGCGACTCTGATAAGGATAAGTGGAAGAGGCGGGATGAGGATGCTCTTTTTCTAGAGTGGAATGATTGTACAGCATTCATCTTTAATGACTTTTATAAACAGGAATTGTTGCACAATTTTGACTTTATTTTGGCTTTAATCTAATCTAATATTCATACACTCACTTAAATGTTTTGATAAATGGTAATGAAGGTTCTATAGAGTCTTTTAATATGACAAGGCAAGGCCTATAACCTTTGTCATTACTGATCATGATTGACTACGACTGGTAGTTTTTCTTCACCGGCATAAAAAAGATTTGTTTGACGGCACTCATTGGACTGACGAATAGTTTATTTTTTCACAGTGTAGGAACAAAAACCACATGACTATGTTTAGGTTAATTTCTCTAAACAGACATCTGAATGTGCAGAAAAATAAACTGGTACTAAAAGCTGTTCTGTTTTGTTTGTTCCTAGAACAATGGGAAAGTCTAAGCAACTTCAAACAACTGTAGGTAAGAACAAGTTATTCTAATGTGCCACCACTTTGCCAAGGACTGGAAGAAAACCCAAACTGTCACCCTCAGATAAGAGGAAACTGGTCAGGGTATTCAGGAACAATCCAGGAACCACCAAGGCTCAAGCCTGCCACGAACTGGAAAATGCTGGAACGCCAGCGTCACAATCAACGATGAAGCCAGTTTTGCATCATCGTGGAATGAGAGGTTGCCTACTAAATAAGCAGCGCTTGCTCCAAAATGAACAACTTCAAGTTTGACCTGAAATTTGGTCACCCACACAAAAACTGACCGAATCGGCCGCAAACACAAGAGGTATGTTGGGAGGAGTTAAGGTGAAGTTTTCAAAACCTAAGAATACTATAGCAGCAGGCATGTAGGGTGGAGGTAGTGTAATGCTATGGTGCTGTTTTGCTGCCTGTGGTACTGGTACATTGCACAAAAGTTTACACCTTATAAGTAAAATGCTTGCATCCAATATTTTGCTTAAAAAAACAGAAATGTTTAGTTTTAATTTATTTATAGGTTATTTATTTATCGGTAATTTGATAGCTATAGTTTGGCTAAGCATAAAACTGGGAATCAGAGAGAAACAGCTAACACTGCTATGTCTTAAGATACAAAAGTTTATCTACAAACAACTCTAAAGCTCATTCATTAATGCATATTTTGACCTTGTATTTATTATAAAACAAGACAAAATAAAACCAAAAAAGCCAGGCTAGCTGTGCTTCCTGTCTCTAGTCTTCAGCCCAAGCTAAGTGACCCAGCTCTAAATGGCAGAGAGAAAGAAATCCTGTAATTTATATTTCATAGTATTGTTAAGTAAAGCTTGTCAGTATTTTAGGATTAACAATAAAAGATTAAAAATACATGTTTTCAGTGTTCCTTTATTCTTAATTACCATTATGTAAGTAATTTATAGAGAAATGAGAAAGAGGCAACTTTTCTGATTTCATCAAAAAGTAAGTGTCCATTTTGCATGAGAGCAATTTAAAAAAATCTTTATTCTTTTCTTTTTCTTTTTCAAATGGGTAGTTTTTACTGCTTCATGTTCAAAATCTTAAACAGAGTGAAGTAAAAAGCACAATGGTTGCTTCTGAAACCGAATAAAGTTGAGTACGAAGCAAACAAACTTCAAATACTGAAGTGAAAGTGCTTAAATATTGTGCAGTACTTATTATTTGAGCAAATATACCAAATCATTTTCCACTGCTTGTGCCTGGCATCCATGGCTCTACATAAGAGTGAAGATAGATGGTTTTATTAACCCGCAGCATGGTGAGTTTAGAGCTTTTGGATCAATTAGTGGATCAGTTGTGATGATTGTTGATCATTCGCAGAAGCCTATAAGGTTTTATTATCCACCGAAGACCGACCTGGGCCTGCACAAATAAATCTTCTACATGCGCCACTTTAAATGTGTTTGTCATGTAGTTTGGGGAAAATTAAGTAGAATTTATTTGAAGCAATAAAACGGGAAATATTTCCCTGGGGCAGCGTGCCACCAAAAACACAAACACAACTGTTAAAACATGTCTCTGGGGCTGCAACCAGATACTGAAACTCTACTCTTCTGCCGGCAGCTCCTGAATTCTTCCGTGTGCGTACAGCTGAACTTATCTTATTTTCACTTTTGCGTTATCTGTTTTTCTACCTGCTCGCACACACTCGACAACATGAAACATTTTGCTGATGATAAAAGTGTTGCGCATGCAGGTTTAAAGTTGGACAGGATGATTAAGAGTCATCTCTAATCCCTTGTTTTTACATCCCTGCACTGCTCCCTGTGCAGTCATCCATGAATGGGTGGAAGGGCCTTACGCTGGGCCAACACCGCCCCAGAAGGCAGGGATCCCCAGGCTGTGTGGGACGAGGGGATCCTGCTAACCTGCGTGCATCTCAGTTGTCATGCATCCGCCCACGTGTTCCCCACCGCTGCACTTCACAGACACAGATTGATTCGAAGATTTATCACTGAAGAGGTAAATACAGTTAAGCATGCAATGTTGACTCTGCTCTCTGCTCACTGTGTTATTACTCAATTGGCAAACACAGTGTGCAAAACATAATTACTCTATCAGGCAAGGGCATATTTGGAAGTGTAAATTAAATGTAGTTATTATATAATGATAAGGCCAAACATGCTTCTCATAAAATGTCCTGATTTTTTTTCTAACTGCCTCTTTGTTGTCCCAACAAAGTTGCACTTCTAGCATATGAGAGAAAGTGAATAAATTTGTGTTTATGCTCAAGACAATCTCAGCTTCCTCTTCATATAAAAAAGCAATCTAAGCTGAAAAACACTTTGATCGTTGTGTCACATCTGTTTTGTGTACAAATTATAGCTTTGAAATTGGAAGTGAGTGCTCATTTTCCCTGTGGTAGGTAAAATGAGCTGTTGAAAAGCATTACCTATGCTGTGCCATCACAGTTTGCCACTTTACAGTAAAAACTCATGAGATCTTCTTTTTACATGATTCCAGTATTGTTCTGGACTATATTATATAACCACATACAGTGGCTTGCAAAAGTATTCGGCCCCCTTGAACTTTTCCACATTTTGTCACATTACAGCCACAAACATGAATCAATTTTATTGGAATTCCACGTGAAAGACCAATACAAAGTGGTGTACACGTGAGAAGTGGAACGAAAATCATACATGATTCCAAACATTTTTTACAAATAAATAACTGAAAAGTGGGGTGTGCGTAATTATTCAGCCCCCTGAGTCAATACTTTGTAGAACCACCTTTTGCTGCAATTACAGCTGCCAGTCTTTTAGGGTATGTTTCTACCAGCTTTGCACATCTAGAGACTGAAATCCTTGCCCATTCTTCTTTGCAAAACAGCTCCAGCTCAGTCAGATTAGA
>VUQG01019596.1:0-10584 GCA_015106755.1 Etia nguti | reverse complement strand
AATTTTATTTGTTTATTGGTTTACAAAAGGTTTGAGGAGTGGAATAAACTGCAATGGAGTTTGAAAACAAAATATGGTTGTGTGTGGTTGGAGGATGTGTTTGTGTCGGGGGGCGAAGATTTTCTTGTAAAACAAAGGCGGGCCTAGCAAACAAAGTTTGGGAACCACTGCTATAAAAAAACTGTAACATTTCGATGGTAAAAATTACAACACCATTCATTCACCATTCATTTCTTCAAATGACATCAAAACCCTGACTGAGCATGCGCAGAGGAAGTTTCACACGTGTGGCTTGTTTCTGATTGACCTTATCACTGTTTCACTGAGTTGGAGGAGTGGTGGGGGGCTATTAGTCCCCCAACCCAAAGGTCAAACCAGCTGTTTATGTATGAGGACTCTGAAACAAGTCCGTAGGCTCGCCACCAGAGGGCGTTATACAGCTGTTTCTGTTTACTCCTCATAGTTCACACAGTCTCATGACACTTATTTAGGCTGACTGAGTGAAAAATCCTTTTAGTCCAGTTGCAGCTTTCCGGAGATAAGTTCCTGTTTTTGTGCCCTTCATCTGTGGCTCTGTCAGTGAAACAAACTCAGACGGTGGAAATGTAAAAGGACGTGCAGACACCACTAAATCCTGCCCTCTGAATCCTCACCCTCAGAGTCCTAAAGAAAAACCTCAGACAGTTTACAGCCAGTTAGTCAAGCAGTGATTTCAGGTTAGATTCCAGCCGTAGTGACACTCTGTGTTTAGCTCCTGGACTTCAAACCCAGATGATGGAGGAGGAGGATTTGTGGTGACACCTCCTCCTCCTCCTCCTTCGTCTCCATGGTTATATTTGATTCACAGGGCAGAGGAGACGCTGACCATCAGATCAGTCAGAGCTGATCTCATAATTCATGATCATAATGTGGACGTGCACCAAAAAACACCATAACTGCCTGCTTCCAAAGGTTTATTTTTTCTACTCTTTGCTCTATGTGATGTCACAGAGAGAGGACATCCTTATACGGTCATGTGACACACTCAGATGCTCTGCATGGAGAGGAAGCAGTAGAGGTGAATCAGCAGGTGATGACTCCTGGTGTACAGTTAGGATGAGACCCTGAGGCAGACCCGGGACAGGCTGGAGGGAAGATGTGTGCAGCTGGAGGAGGTGCTGTCCACGGGACCCGCAGTGGAGTGAGTAGATGTTGGAAAATGGATGAGATTTTTAAAAAAAGCAAGAGTAATATTAGTATGAATTTGTATTGTTTCAGTTGTTTTAGTGCAAAGACAAATGCATTTGACTCTAAATAAAATCTACACATTAACTGAGACCAAACAAAAATCAGTAGCGACCCTCTGATAGAGCATCCGGCTGTGTTTTGTGTTCCTCCTGATTACAGCTCATAATTCCACTAATTATAATCTTTTCTGAGTGTTTGCCGAGCTTTCTGATCTTCCTCTGCTTTGTTGTGCAGCTCTCAGTGAACTGAGCTCCTCTGCTTTCAACCAGGGGAGCGTTCAGCTCAACAGCCAATGAGCGCACGGCTCGAAGCTGGACGCGTGACCCGATTGGCTCAGCGCTGTGCATTGTTGTCATCCCGACGGGCGATTGGCCGGTCGGTGAAGCCCCGCCCCTTCTCTACCCTCGCTGCTCTCCATCCAGAGCGGAGAAGAAAAACGGGAGAAGAGGCACGGAGAGCTGCTCGGGGCTTCGGCTGGAATCAAAGCGGCACCGCGGAGCTGCTTCAGCGGGATTTAGAGACTGGTTCCCGGAATAACGGCGACGCTCACCGGCTCACCTTCACGGTACGTCCTCCCGCTCTGCTGCTCTTCCTCGGGCTGAGTTTGAGTGCGAGCCGCTGCTGGTGTCAGATATCAGGGAAGCTGCTCCTCCCGTCTGCTTCCACCGTGGAGCCACTTTCAGGGTGTTGATGAGCAGATACGAAGGCTGTGCACACACTTTGTTCTCTGCGAGACCAGAGACCCTCTGCGCTCACGTCTCCAGCCTCTCTCCTCTCTTTCTTACTCTGAGAGCTGGGTCTGAGTCCTGCACAGCACGGGCTGCAGGGTGGGTGACCCCTGGACCCCACAGGGCACAGCTGGGTTTTCTGGAGGTTCACTGTGACCCTGACCGAGCTCTGCAAAAATTAAAAAGGGTATCCACGAGTGAGGGCTTTACTCCGAGCTGCAGCGGTGGACTTGGTGGAAAAACCCAGGAGCTGGGACTTGAGTGGTAACCTGAGGATCAGTGCACCACCAGTAAGGTTCAATATGTTTATGAAAAGACTGTTCAGGTGTAGTTTGGGATCAGCTTCAGGTCAGACACATGCCTGCACATTCATGTCACAGAGTTATTTCTGGTCATGTGTCTGCTGCCCCGAAGCTTCATTTTCATGTTAAACAGTAACTTAAAAATCCCTGAGCCCAAAGCTCAGGCTGCTCCAAACACTCAGTCTGTCCCAGTTTTTTCTACTCCTGGATCTGCATGATGTCACAGAGAGTGGATAGAAGCTCCACCCACCTGCTGTTTAGTGAAGGTTGTGTTAAAGTGAGAGGAGCTAAAGCAGCGATGTGGGGTTAGACTGTGCAACTTAAAATGTAATGATTGCTTATTATAATAGCTGTATTATTGAATAATAATAACACGTGCGTTTACCTGCGAGCCAGAATACTCACCTCAGACAGGTGCTGGAAAGCCTGAAAAATTATACCTGCTGTTTAATTGTGTTTTAAATCTAGCCTTTGATCTGCTGCGTTTATGGCCCGCTGGTAAAACTCAGACTCACTCACTCACTGCTTAGTTCAGTTCGAGCCAACATGACAGAAGGATGGACTTTTGTTTAGAGGGTCTATGTGAAGAATTAAAACTTAAAGTTTCAGTCGGTGTAGGCGATTATCTGTGTCTCACCTGGTCCACCTGTGGCTTCAGCTTTCTGTCCTCTCTCTGTGCTCGGGATGATTGGTGGTCTCCCTTTTGAGACGAGCTTCACTGAACATTCGAGTAGCTTTTATTTATCTTTGGGTCTCTCTTTAGAAATCCTTTATTCAGACCCGTGTACCGTCGCTGTCCTCTCCTGTCTGTTAATGTGACGGCATTCAGTCATTCAGGTATTGAGGGCTGTCATTCAGGCGGGCCCTCGCCGGTGACCGATCCCTGCTCTTGCTTGTGACGTGATGACGGCTGATTGTAGCTGTTAACAGGTTTTCTGGATGTTCACAGTTCTTCTTGGAAGTAATGAGTCAGCACAAAGCCGTAAAGCTGTGGGAGGTGTAAAAGCTGGCGTCGGCTGTGTTACTATGTGTGACCGAGTTGGACTGCTGGGGTGACTTTTTTTTTAGAAAAAATGAGCCTCACCCAGACAGGAAGCCAACACACTCAGATGCCTCAGGATGGGATTATTATTATTATTATTATTAGTTTTTACTGTCTGATGATGTGTGCAGCACTTAATCTGACTGGATTCTACTTTGAAGGAGGATCAGAGATGGAGATTCGTGTTATTTGAAAGAGAATATTAAATGTGAAGGTGTGAAGCATCATGGGATGTCCCTGCCATTCTCTCCCTGAGTGTCATCAGGAGGCGTTTGGAGGTTTCACACAGCAGACAGCGCCATCTGTTCGGCTGCTTCCACCCTCTGCATTTCTACCTCAGGTGTCGCCTCAGACGCACTCCTGCATCTCCGACCTTCCATCCTCCCTTTCAGGCGCTTCAGCTTGTCTCCTGCTCCGAACGTAGACTCTGATCCATCCGTCCGTCTCTCCTGTAAACACTGTCTCAGAGATCAGACACGGTGTCTGAACCAGCGGCACATGGCCCTTGTTCTTCCCTTTTGCCTTTTTGTTTCCATGACAACCACACACAGAAATCACCCCTCAGGTTGCTGTGTGTGTGTGTGTGTGTGTGTGTGTGTGTGTGTGTGTGTTTTATGGCTTGATGGCTGGCTCTCTGTCGTGCCTTACGGGGACGCTTCGCTGTAATAGAGCCATGATTACAGTTGTTAGAAACATCTGTGTGTTTCCTGAGGAGAAGAAATAGTCTGACTGGCACAAAATCATTTTTTTCAGAGATCAGATATCTCCCAAATAATATTATAATTATAATAATATAATAATAATATTTTTTATGCTATATGACCAAAAGCATAAAACAACCTGGGCTGGAAGGCCCAGATACCTACAGTTCCTCTGACATCCAGCAGAGGCAGCAGTGAGTCCGTCCCCATAGACCCCTATGTTAAAACTTTACAGCAGAAGTAAACATGTTTACAGCCTGATACACAAACTGTTTGCTCTCTGTAGATAATTTCCCTCTTTATGTTTCCCTCTTTAAAGTTTGCGTCATTAGGGGCGTGGCCTCTTTGCCTGACAGGTGGATGGTGATACAGGCGGCTGTAGCTACTAGCTGTCTGCTAGCTTCACCTGAACTGGACCTCTGCACCGTGTTTGTGCTGTTGGAGCCTTTTAATGACATCATGTGACCAATAACATGGCTGCTGTGAGGTCACTGTACTAACAGACCGTCCGAGAACGCTGAGATGTAATTTAGTGAAATTTGAGGATTTAGATTGAATGTTACTGAGCACTGGTTAGCTGCTGTCTGTGTGTGTGTAACTAAGCCAGATGGTGTTGGTAGACCGGCTGGTTTAGACTAAATATGGTCACTTGGCTCCTAAAAAAACAACATGATTGTGGCCAAAATTCTAAAGTTGAGGCATCAGAATCAGCCAGATTCTGGGTCCTTATTTATTTATGATTTGATCTGCTTTTAATATGAAATACTGTCATGTTTAAGTGCAGTATATCTAATGAAAAAGGATTTACAGGACTGAGTACTGGGGAACAGTTTCACAGTTTCTGGCTTTGATGTTTTTCCAGCCTGTACATTTTGCAGTGTGTGTGTGTTTGGGGGGGTAAACAGTGCAGAGCTTCATGTGGAATCTGGCCTGGTTGTTTCTCTCCAGTGTGGCCTTGCTCCATCCTGCAGACCTTTTGTTTGTCCGTCTTCCTGTGTGGAATATCAACATCCTCTCATTTGTCGCTCCACCCGCCGCCCATCCAGAGGAGCCGAACTCCGTCTGCTCCAGCGCACCTCTGCCTGCTCGCTCGTCTTCCTCCTCTGCGAGATAACGGCTCAGCTGGCAGCTCTGTGCTAATAACGCTGCTGTTTGCTCTCGTCGGTTTGTGTGCCGGCCGCCGGCGTGCCTTTTCCCTCTGAACACATTCCAGCCTCCTCACACTGTTTACTCTCCTCTCTGCGCCTCCCCCTGACCGCTGCCTTCTTTCTTTTTCCTTTTCTAAACTCTCTCACTTCATTCTGTCATTATTTTATCATCAGTCTGCTCTGTTCCTTCATATTTTCTCCCTCTTTGCGACTGTTACTCTCCTACAACTTATTTTAGTTTCACAGCAAGCCTGGTTCATTTGATTTGCACAGCGTGTGTCACCTGTAAAGGTTTAAAATGGCAAAAACAAGAAAATCACAAACACAGAAATGATATCAGGTAACGAGAGGGAAAGAAAACACATTTGGAAACGATAGAAGTTGAAGAAAACGTGCATCAGCTCTGTGTCTGCTCCATTACTGAGAGCGGCCTAAAGCCGGGAAGTCATTTGCTTGCTTAAATCTGATTCGTTATTAAATAAGAGCCCAAGTTTAATGGCGGGTTAAAGAGTGACGTCTTTAAAGGTTTCTGTAAAGTTTGCCTGCCTAATATTTGGAAGTCCTGTTCCAAAGTTTTGGGGGCATAAACAGCAAAAAGCTGCGTCCTAACCCTCTGTGAGGACGTCAGCCTGACAGCGGGGGAGGATCTGAGTGCGCGCTGGGACGGAGAGCGTCGGCCGACTCCGACTTTTCAAGGCTTTAAATAAAGCTGAAGCTTTTCTCATGATTCAGCGAACCACGCGTGTGCATGTGTCACTTCATGATCGCTGACCGCTCACCGGAAGCGGGCTGATGTGTTTTTGGATGCAAAGTGATTCCGAGTAAACCTCCAGTTTCTGATTCTCAGCACCAATAGTTTCCAGGTGTGCTGCTCCAAACAGCTGCTTTTTTACGAGCCCGGGCTGTGGCACAGGTTCCTTATTTTTCCCACTCTGCAGGAAAATCTAAAGTTAAATATGATTGTATCTGTATTGCAAAGACACAAGTAGCAACAAACAAACCCAGCTGTTCATGTAAATGACAGTTTCTGCATGAAGCTGGTAACTTTATCAAAGTGGCCTGTGATTGGTCTGACGATGACGTTACTGGTGCTGAGCCGAAGACATGAACAAGTTTCTCGGACTCACGGCGAGTCGGAAACTGTAAGCCGTGAACGAGCTGCTCGGCGTTCAGTCCCGGGACAGGTCATCACTCCTGCACTTCTCTGAATGGAGATTATTACACGTGCACTGTTTTCACACGTGCACGACAGCCGTGAACATTTTTATCTGACAGAGCTGCGTGTGAGAGTCGTTCACGTCCAGTATTAACCAGACTTTTACCCTGCTGCCTATCTAATGCTGCATCCGTGTGCAGTCGGTATGTGCAGGTCATTTAGTCCACTTTAAACAATCAGCTGTATATAAAAGATGGATGTGGCCGTTGTGACGCAGGTTTAAGGCACCTCTCAGAAGCTGCATTTATCTCTCATGCTCTGTTTCCGTGCACCGCGATGATGTTTGAGTTCAGTGCAGAAAAGACAGCGAAGAACCTTTAAATCCACACCCAGAGTTTCCTGCCTGCAGGGCGGTGGCGTCAGAACCACCGACTCACCTCGACCGCCGTCAGCAGCGACGCGTTAATCGCTGTGCACGAAGGCTTATCAGACTCCACACAGCAGCTGCTGCTGTGCGGTTGTAGCAGTGTTTTATTCTTGGAGGGAGTGTTTCCATCACAGTGTGTGTGTGTGTGTGTGTGTGTGTGTGTGTCTATGTTTAGCTGTGTTTGTTTAGGACTCAGTAATTATGGCTGGCAGCAGAGTTTCAGTTCCAGCGGGTGGAGGAATGCCTTTGGTCTGCTTCTGTCACTGAAACTGACTCCAGAGGACTCAACCTGCATTTTGTGATTATATATTCGGTGCCTGTGTTTGTGTTTGAACTGTTCACATCCCACAATCAGTCAGTCCATTTAGGGTGAAGAGTTTGGGGTTAGGCGCTCTGGGGACTGAATGTAGGTCAGCGTAGTTTCATTTATGTGTGTGATGTTTTTGCCAAAGGAAGTGTTGACCTCTGAATTCTTCTCTTTCCTGGCTCGTTACACACGCACACACACACACACACACACACACGCCTTCCTGTCTGGGTGGAACCTCAGCATGATGTCAGTGACCGCCTCTGGTGGCCTTTAGGTGATCTGTCTTCCAGATGTGCTGAGTTGAAGGAGGAGCATGTGCAGAGAGCTGGGTGGAGTCCGGGGACCCCTCTGATTCCTCTCACTGACAGTTGGGGGGTCACAGTGATCCTGTTCATGTATACACAGTACTGTGCAAAAGTCTTGAGCCACCTCTCATTTCTGCATATATTGCAGGACAATGGGACAAATATTGAAACGTCCAAACATGAAAACACAGCATATAAGACAAAAACAGAGTCTGTATGTTTCTGAAAGATGAATATTTGGTGTGAGCAGCGTGTCCTTCAGCTCAGCGTGGAGCAGCTCTCTGTCAGCTCTGTGAGGATCTTCAGGAATAGTTTCCAGGCTCGATGAAGGACACTTCTTTGATCTTCATCAGCACTGGCTCAAATTCACAGAGCCATGGATTCAACTAAAAATGGAAACCAACGATGTGTTTCTGTGACAGCTGCTGGGAACGAAGAGCCTAAAGATAAAATTTAAACCGTGTTCTTTGCTCAGTTTTCTTTTATGTGTAAAACACAACACTGACTCATTTCATGAGCTAGGAGCCTTGTTATGCTTGAATGAGTCATAGGTCAGAGTTCAGAGGCTTAACAAACAAAACACTCCTGTGAAAATGGTCTGGACTGAAAATGAGTGAAAAGGCAGCCAATGTCCAAAGAAAGCTGGACAACTGTTGCTCAAGAGCACTTAAAAAATAATTTCATCTGCTTCGCTGGACGACTGTGTTTACGTCAGTTCCAGAGCTCGCCGTGATGATTATAACAAGGGTGGTGGATCAGCACGTTAGCTGACACAGAGGTGGGTGGCAAAGCGGTCTGCAGCACCTTAAATAGCACCCCTTATATGACATTTACCGATCGGAAGCGCAGAAGGATCAGCTGAGCTGCGGGTCGAGGTCGGCTTTGTGGCCTGTAAGAAGCTAAAGGCTGAGTTTGAAAATCTTCTGCCCATCGTGCGACTTGTAGCTCCAGCAGAACGTTCTCGGGGGTAATAAAACGCCTCCTTTTAGATCTCGGCTCTTGAGGTGGAAACACGGCGAGTTCCTCCAAAGCCTCCCGGTGCTTGCTGGTGAAGGTTCGCGTGGTGGATCTGTGGCGTTCAAGACTCGAGTGGCTGTGATTGGGCAGTTCTGAACTTTTCATTATCGTTATTTTCACGTCCGTTGACTCGTACAGACTACAGATCCATAAACGTTCTGGAGCCTGTGCTGCGTTTGAAATGAATTTATTTCTGGACCATTTATTGGAGTCTGCTCGCCGTCAGCAGCCGGCTCTCAACCAGATCATAATATTTGGCGCCAGCACGGCTGATCCTGCTGTTAAAACCAAGCCTATAAACCGCCTGCTTCCTTTCTGCAGTATCCATACGTGTATGTTAAAGAGATGAAGAGGTTTGTTTGAGACTTTTTTCCTTTAATTTTACAGTAAAGGGCAGCAGCTGATTTCTCTGTATTACTGTAGGGTCTTTACTCTGTGAAGTGACTGTTGTTTGGCGTTACATAAATAAAATCGAGTTAAATTTAAATGTAATGGCCGTACGTGAACGTCATGTGGTGTGTTTTTGGGCTGGATGATTCAGGTTCCTCTGAGCTCCATCCAGCATCCAGCTCAGTGTTGCAAAGATCTCGCCGATCACAGCTTTGCCTGTTGTTGGGTTTACGGTCTGAAGCAGGTGTTTGTACTCTGGCCACACTGCATGATGTCACAGAGGCGTCGCTGCCAGGACGCCGCTGTACAATCAGTGCTTCAGAGCGTGAAGGCGACGCCGCTGATTTACCTGTCGATCTGTGTTCCCACCCTCACCTGACCATGAGCTGTGGGACATGAAGGATACAAGCAGCAGAAATGTCCTCTGAAGGGTGTCGCGTGTATTGTTCCAGCTGATTTTCAGGCTCTGTTTTCAGACCAGTGTTCGTGCCCGGACTGTGGAAAAGTAACTTTGGTGTTATTTTGCAGCTCCAGCCGATATCTCAGGGCGTCAGACACATTCATGAGTTTCAGCATCAGCTGAAATTAAGCCGAGGCTTTTTTATTTTATTAGAACCCGTGTGTGTGTGTGTGTGTGTGTGTGTGAGATCCCTGTGGTGTGGTCGCAGACAGATTTGCCCGGCTTTACGGCTCGGCTGCCTCTGCTGCTGCTCACACAGCTCGAGCCCTCATGTTTGCAGAGTATCTGCCTCAGAAATCACACACAGTCTTATCAGCTTCTTCTTTAACGTGTTTCCATCCTTATCTCAGTCTATGTGGCTTTAATGCGCCCTCACAACCACACTCTTTACACCTGTCTGTCGTTTATCCACGTACCTGTCTGGATTTTAAGGACATGCTCTGGGAAACTGGATCAAAAGTGTAATGTGACTTTAGATTACCCAGCCGTGCCAGCCAGCCGGTCTGTGTCTGCTCAGGATTTTACCTGCACTAGCATATTTTTCTCACCACTTTTATGACCTGCTATTTGAGAAAATTAGCACAGGACTAGACCGTAATGATGAGATGGCGACTGACCCAATGAATTATTAACTTTCTGCTGCAGCTTTTAAATGAGCTTGATAATAATCTGTGATTTATTTCACTGACTCATGCACAAAGTGTGTTTCTTTGCCCGGGCAGCTTAGATCACCTCCAGTTTGTCCCTGTGGTTGAATAAATGAATTATAAATGTTCTCAGTAGAGCATTAGTGGTTCTCTTCAACCCTCTCCTGTCAACACCGACCACATTCAATATTCATCGTTTCCTCAAAGTAGCGTGAGCGCGATCCTTCAGCCTCCTCCGGCAGCTTTTCTGTCCCGATGCCGTTCGCTCACCATCTCCAAGTTGAGGAGTTTATCTTCCAAAATTTTATTCCTTATTTGCAGAATGGCCTCGTTATCCTCAGAATTTAACTAAGTCAGACTCTATCAGTTGCCACTAGAGCAGGGCGATATGGCCAAAAATATTTATCACGATATATATTTAAAAATTTGCGATAATGATATAACTGACGATATAATTGATGCGAGACAAAATACAAACTATAACTCCACAACTTTACTAGCGCAAAAAAAAACATCAATGTATTTTCACTTAAACAAGCAGCTGTTTTTTATGTGCATTAAAGCTATATAAAAATTTAACAGTGCAAATGCAAATTCCTTGCTGACAGTTTAACCAAAAGGCATTTCCAGTGGAAATGGGCCGACATATCCTGAGCACAACCATGTATAATATAACGCCATAACCACGTTAACGCGGCAAATCTCAGTTAGCGAGTTAACGCGG
>VUQG01019595.1:25532-49459 GCA_015106755.1 Etia nguti | reverse complement strand
GTGTGTCATTAAAAATGTATAACATCTCTCCAAACAGTGTCCTGACAAGCCACTCATGCTCATTGGATATCAGTCATTAAAATTTAGCGGAAAGGCAAAGCATGGCCTAGGCAGCTATCAGGTTGCTCATTCAGGCTACGGATGAATTTTTTAAAGTCCTCGTACCTCTACAGGCACCGCTGCTGATGTCTCAAGGCTGTGCGCTCTGACATTGCCGTTGTGTGTTTCTGCCGTTATTGTAGCCGAGGTGTGACAAAAGCCAAATCAACAATAACAACATGACTCTCAGGGTGACTATACTGATTCATTTACTACTGCTCTTTGACAAGGCTGATTCTAAAAAAGGTGAGTTGCCATTCTTTATCTTGATGGAGCAATGCTTAAATTTCATGGGAGTGCTTTATCTTGCAGGTACTGTATATAGAGAGAATGGTGGGATCCAATTGTTCAATGTCAGCTTGTAACACACTTTCACGGTGAACCATGACTTCTTTCTCTGAACTGAAATGAAATGTTTTTTTCTGTTTTGTTTTGCTTATTTTTTTGTCATTATAAGGAGTCAAATGTGGAGGAATCCTCTCTGCTCCATCTGGCAATTTCTCCAGCCCAAACTTCCCAGGCCTATACCCCTACAACACACACTGTTCCTGGCTAATTGTGGTAGCAGAGGGCTCCTCTGTCCTCCTCACTTTCCACTATTTTGAGCTGGAGTACCATGCAAGCTGTGCTTATGATTACATTAAAATATACAATGGCATATCTGAGGATGAAGGGAACCTCCTCGGGACATTTTGTGGTGACATCTCTCCACCTCAGTTCACCTCCTCTTGGAATGTCATGTCCATCATCTTCCATTCAGACCGCCATGTGGCCTACAGGGGCTTCACTGTTGGCTACAAAAAAGGTAGCTTGTTACACTTAATGCAGTGTGACAGGGATAGCTGGCAAAAAATTCAGTTGATTTTGTTCGGCCATGTTTAGATAGTTTAAGTCGTGGCTTTTAGGTGAAATTTCTTGGCTTTGACCTCACTTAAATATTGTATATTATATTCAATTAGAGCTAATACGCATGCTAGTGGTTGTGTAGGAGAGGGAAATTTCACAAAACCATAATGCTCACAATGAGCATATTATCGTGTTAACAATTTAGTGTTTTATTTTCTAAAAGTTGCAGACTCTTGAACTATTAGCAAGACTATAAATATGTTTGAATTTTTGCCTAAACTCTGGCCAAACAGTTACCTATAAAAATACAGCACACTGAATAGAAAGTGTGCATTTGGCTTCCAATGCAAATCTAAATTTGCATTTTTTCCTCTCTAGATATGTGTGGTGGAGTCCTGACTGGACTATCTGGAGTAATCTCTAGCCCAGGCTACCCCCAGGAGTATAGCAACAATGCCGACTGCTCTTGGGCCATCCATGTGTCTAACACAAGTGTGGTCACCTTGGTCTTTTTGGACTTCCAGCTGGAAAACAATGAGGGATGTAACTTTGACTTTGTAGCCCTGTTTGACGGCCCAACAGTCACCCACCGGCATCTGGGTAAATACTGTGGGGCAGATAAACCCCCCAACATCATCACTACCTCCAACCAACTTCTCGTAGTCTTCAAGTCTGACTTCAATATTGGGGGACGTGGGTTCAAGGCCTACTATTATTCAGGTAGGTGAACTTGATTTTGGCTTCCTCACATCAGTATGCAAAGTGCTTTTTGTGTATTTTTTCACCTTGAGTGTTCATGTTTTTTTGTGTAAATGCAGAAACCTAAAGGTAAATTTGTTCAATTATCAATAATTTGACATTCGACCTAAAGCAAATTATGTTTAAAAACTTCTGTTCACTCACAGAACAGAAAATCTATCTTGAAACTCACAAAGAATCTATTTCAAAGAGCTAAAGATCAACAGGGAACATTTTGTTCTCTATTGTTAAAATCCAACATTTTCACAATGGATTTAATTATTGGCTAAAAGTATTACAGCTCGACTGAAACAAGCCACAGGAGATATCCAGAGCATGAAACAATATACCCTAACAATATGATCAAATAGAAGCATTTCAGTTGCAAAGAAAAAATCCTCTTTCATAGAAACTGGGTTACCACCACCATCATAAACACAAATGTGAAGGTCCTTGACTGGTCTAGCCACACTCGAGTTCAGTCGAAACTGCAGAGTAACTTTTAGAAAGCTGCTCACAGACCGTCCCCATTTGACCTTGTTTAGCATAAGCCAGCTGGCAAAAAGGATAAAAAAACTTGAAGAGACACCTGTCTAAATGCCATATATAACCCAGGTCCATCACAGATCTAACACAGAGAGGCAGACAACCACACACTCTAATATTCACACGTGCAGCCGACTTACAATCACTGATTAAATTCATAAACATGTCTTTGGTCTGTGGGAGTTAAAGAGAACATCTGGAGGAGGCTCTGGTAATGTCATTTGCCAATTTAAAATGTATTTGCCAGACACAATGACCAGGATAGGTGCATACATTTTAAACATAAGCTTTTACTCCGAGACATCTATGAGGCTGCATGGGGAGGATGAAGTACAAAAAAAGCCAATCATAAAATGAACGCAGTGCAGCAAGCTAATATCTGCAATCCAAATGACTATCTGATTGGCTGTGCTTTAACAGGTGAGTGCCAGCAGGTGCTGTCGCATGTGAGTGGCAACTTTAGCAGCCCAAATTTCCCCAACATCTACCCAAACAACATCAACTGCCACTGGAGCATCACCCTAGCAGCAGGCTACCGCATCAAACTCTTCTTCCCCTTAATGGACTTGGAGGATCGCAACAGTTTGTCAGATGAGTGCGACTATGACTCTGTCACAGTTTATGATGGGAATAGCCAGACGGACCCTCTGATGGGACGCTGGTGTGGCAGGGAGCATCCTTCTTCTCTCGTCTCAAAGGGCAACAACTTGCTGGTCGTGCTCAGCACAGACAGAAATGAAGCGCACAAAGGGTTCACTGCTTCTTATCAGGGAGGTAAATATTTCTTGTACAGGCGTATGATTAACTTCTAAAATATCTTTTTGTTAACTTTTTTCCATATCATTATTATGCTGCTCTTAAAAAGTGCGATTTTTTTTCCCCCCTCAATCCAAGTGGTGCCTGTAAATGTTAGCTGCACAAGATCAGAATTCACCATTGTGATACCCCAGCAGTCCTTACCTCAGCTGGACCGTGAGAGCATCTACCTGGGAAACCCAACCTGTGCAGCACAGTTAACGACCACTTCATACAAGATAGTGGCTCAGTTTGTCGACTGTGGTACTGCCAGCCAGGTGACTAACAACATTCTCATTTACTGGCACACTATAATAGGCAACAGTTTGCCCTATTTAAACTGCTAAACATTCGTTGCAGACACGTGCGACTTTCTTCTATTAATACTGTATATAATGATCCCTTACAGAAACATCGGAACATCACCATGCTTGTAAACAAACTCTACATTGATTTCTCTGATGGGAAGCAGGAAAATGTACAAGAATATAAATTGCAGTGCGATGCCCTGCGGAAAATAGCATCAGTGTCCATCATTTCTGCAGAGGAGCGTCGCCTGGAGGAGCAGGCCCAACAAACTGACAATGGCAGCAGTGGCAGTGAAGGGGATCCAGAAGCTGAGCCTCATGATTTGAGCGACATTGTCTTTATCAGCATTTGTGTTCTGGCTGTTATTCTCATGGTTATAGCTATTGTTTGGCTAGTGCTTCTTTAGATATATAGATATATATATATAATTATGTTAGCTCTTCTTCAACAAAGACAGGACTTCAGCGCTTAAGTTGTCATGCTTTAAATCATGTTTCGTATAAAAATGTTCATTTGCAAGACAACAAAAACAGTGCACCTGTTGACAAAAAATGCCTACATTATTACATTACAAAAGGAATAGCAGTAATATCATCACCTCCAGTATTCTTTACAATGATTTATGTGCAGTTGCAAACAGTGCAAGGCTACTGATGTGCCACAGAAAGATTTTTTTTAACTCCTTTACAGAAAATCAAGAAAACAATAAAAAAAAATTTTTTAAAAATATGTGCATAAAATCCTTCTTCAATTGTATTTCAACAATTTTCCATAAACAGCTGGCTCTGCATAGTTCTTTATTCCGTTATTTTTTGTATTTAGAGACCAGCTTGTCAACTGCTATTGTGGTGTTCTTCACCTGAGTTCTGACCTCAGGCTTGTGTTTGAAGGCAAACACAAGTGCTCTCACAGTCCGTCTGTATGAAGTGCTGACCAGTCGGGAGCTCTGGTGAAACACTTCCCTCTCGATGTTGTCTATAAGACCAGAATCTTCCTGTAGGTGAAAGACAAAAAGAAATATTTCAGGTATGAGTCAGACAGAGAACAAGGAACTGTAAGATGAATAAGCATTCAGATACATAGATAAAAGAACATGTCAGTGCTGTGAATGGAATATTTTAAATTAATAAATATGCATAAGTTAAAATACACTTGCAAACAGCGATCAATAAATCATATATGCTGATTTTCAGGCTTAAATTCAACATGTAACATGATAAGGAAGTAAACTGGAAGAAATTACAACAATTTTACAAAAATTCTTTCTAAAGCCATGTTTCACGATTGCCCTGAGGTTCTCCATCTTACCTTGACCTCTAGTGCTTCAGACATGAGCCTTCTAGCGTTACTCCTGAGTCCTTCAGACTGTTTGTCCGAGCGCACTTCAATAGATGGCTTATTGGAATTCTCCTCGATGAATGTCCTCCAGTCCGTGTAAACCTTTGCTGCCACTGAACTTACTTCGGGATCCAGATGCTTTCGCATTTTGTTAACAGTGTGACCTTAGCAGGGAGATGTTTTGTATGTGAATATTGTGAATTTGACTGGCCTGGCATTTATGAGGTGAACACTGTTTTAATGAGTGGTTTGCTCTTTAGAGTTAAAATTCTCATGTAATAATAGAGTAAAAGCCAACTCAGCTCACACCTACATGTGAGCTGTTATACGTGTTATAAATGTTGGTTTGCAATCTTTGCAAGAGGAACTAAAATGGAAACTTAACTGACTTTATAACAACAGTCCATCTGTATCAAGAGTCATTAAAAGAAATTGTGTTTACCTATTTTCGTGGACTTCAGCACCTCCTTGGAAGGGACCTTCTTACTCAGCTCTTTCAGGGCGGTCAGCAGGTTGTCTTTGCTCTGTTCTGGCAGCTCCAGCATTGACTTGTATCGCATGATGTCCTCAATAACAACCACTCGCTTTACGAAACACAAAAGGCAAGCAGTTACTACATAAACTGGTTAACACACATAACACATAATACATGGATGCCTAATGTCTTACCCGTAGAGATTCAATTGTGGTCTGTTTGTACACCTTTTCGTCTGTCTTCGATTTTTTAGGTGTGTCTCCCTTAGGAAGCCGCACTACAAACTTGTCCATGTTCAAAGGCAAGCCAGGAAGCTCCTTTGTAGAACGGATGAGTTTGACAAATTTTATACAAAAGTTTGACTAAAAAGAAGCTGATTTCCTACGTGGTTCAGCTAACAGCTACTTTCGGGTAACGTTGTCTAATTCAAGCCAGCGTTTGAAATTTAACTGAATAAATGCTTTGCCAGTGTAAATGATGTAATTCCGCTATAGTCTACCAAAGGATAGCTCCATATTATCGCGACAACTGTGATAAATAATCTCTTTGATAGAGCTAACAGTAGCTGGATGGCTATGGTAAATAATAGTAGTGGCAATGTTGCCTTTAGGTACACTCGGAAACAATGATTCTCTTCAGCAGATTAGAAAGCTGTGGAAGCCCACATGTACAAAATTTCAGTAAATAAACGACTAACGTTTTATATAATCTGAACTTTAATTTTAAAGTAATATAATACTATTATTATATTAGTATCGTCGTTAGTATTCTTAGTAAAAGTTTACTTTTGAATAATTTAGCAATATCTTCCTCTCTGACTTTTTCGGATATCAGTCTTCCTTTCTTAAATCTTTTTTATGTATTATTTTTGCTTCGGAAAACAGGAGAAACCAACATATTGATTTCCCCACTATTTAGTGTTTGATTATTGTTACTGTTGGGATGTTAGGGTTTTTAAACTTAGCAAACCTTAAATTTAGCACTCTTAAAAAAAAGTCTCGCGCGAGGTAAAGTTCCCGCGAGAACACAATCCGATAAGGAGAACGAGGAAGAGGATCGTGTTATTTGTTTAGGTTTTGGCAGGCGAAATGGGGTCTCTTTCCTCAATTGTCTGCACTTTGGGACTCTCCGTCCTGTTCGCAGGCACCTTAGTATCTTCAGATGTATTCGACAGCGTCTTGGGAAACACCGCGTCCTGCCATAAGTCATGTGAAATGACATACAGTTTGCATACCTATCCTCGGGTAAGTTGTCATATCGTAAAGGAAAGCGACTGCTGCTACCATTAGCTAGCTTTTGCGTTTGATAAGTGGACAAGCGTGTGTATTTTCCTTTTTTGCAATGCGCTTTTCTTTAGCGAACATTGTTTGTGAAGGACAACTTTTGAAAGTGCGTCATCTTTCAGCTGGATATCCTTGTTTGTCGAGTCATTCAACTGGTCCTCCGGTTTGTTTTTTGTTGTACAGGAGGAGGAACTATATGCCTGTCAGAGAGGCTGCCGCCTGTTCTCCATTTGTCAGTTTGTCCGTGACAGCGAAGATTTAAATCAGACCAAATCCGAGTGTGAATCAAGTAAGCTATGCACTGACCCAGTTAATTCACAGCTGTGCTGTCGAGGAGAAGGTTTGCTAACTAATTACGAGCTATGCTCGTAACAATAAAGCATTTCTTACAATGAGCCCCCGTTTTAATACATCCAGTTCCATGATGTGAGCTTGCTCTACAGACTCTTTGTTCTGTATCCACAATCCAGTTTTATCTGTTAGCTCTATCATCTATTATCTCTCACCGCTTTCAAACTTCTGCAGCCTGTCATGAAGCCTACACCCAGTCTGATGAGCAGTACGCATGCAACCTGGGCTGTCAGAATCAGCTCCCCTTCGCTGAGAAGCGAAATGAGCAGGTATGACTGTGTATAACGCATTCACGCAGTGGCTTATATGGACACAGATGTCTCCACATAAACATCTGCAAGTAGTTTTTTTTCATAGTTAATTCAGATTCAGTAAATACATTTAACTAAAGTTTAAATGCAGAGACTTGAAATTGCTGTTGCAACTTTACTGTAGGATGGCTTTGGTACTGGAGCATGCAGCTTTCATTTAGGTCAGCTGTTTGATCTCTCTTGACTCTATATTTGTTGCATTTCAACTCCCACTTTTAAAATAATCCTTTGTTCAATATGATCCCCCCCCCCCAGTTGGAGAGCATGATGCCTAGGATTCACCTTCTGTACCCATTGACTCTGGTCAGAGGTTTCTGGGATGATGTAATGAGTCAGGCCCACAGCTTCATCACTTCCACATGGACTTTTTACCTCCAGGCTGATGATGGCAGAGTCGTCATTTTCCAGGTATAGTACAAGTAAAAGAAAACCAGGCCCCTAATCTACCAGATGCAAAACGATACACTTCACCCTGGTAATGTGCAAATGTAATGGAGCAAAATGACTAGGAAAAAAATAAAAATCTGCCCTATATTTAACAGACTGAACCTGAAATCAAATTCTTCTCCCAGTTTGAACTGGAAAAAGATGTTAAAGAGGAACCTCAGAAGAGCTGTAAGACCTTTCATTCATCCCCTTTAAAAAATTTATTAATTAGTTAAGGACAAAAGTCGTTTTGATCTCAAAGAATGTGTTAGCTGTTAGGTTAAGGCAGACGTCACTGAATATCTTTCTGACTTTGATTTCTCGTTTTCAAGTTCCTGGACTGAGCAGCCCTGTATTTAAAGACTACCAACGCACTTTAATCCAGGAGAGGGACAGAGACATGACTGGGGACCACACCTATAATGATGAATACAATCTTTTCAGCTGTCTCTCAAGGTTGGTTAGCACATTTCTGTCTACATTGTCTAAGAGGTGCTCTCACTTAACTTGAACAGGACATTAATGGCAATGAGGATCTTGTCTTTGTGCAGCCAAATAACCTTGATACTTATCCTTTTCTCCTCAGGAATCCTTGGCTACCGGGGTGGATCCTTACCACAACTCTGGTCCTGTCTGTTTTTGTCCTGATCTGGATCTGCTGTGCAACTGTGGCAACTGCTGTGGATCAGTATGTACCTGCTGAGGTATGATATCTGTTCTTATTTGTTTAAGTGGTTTACAGCAGTTTGTTTAGCACACAAGCTTAATCTGGGCGTATCTGGTATGTATGAATTCAGGTGCTGTAGTTCTCTTTTTTATACTCCTTATAGATTATTTTTAAATGGGTAATTGGTTATTGCGCTGTTGCAAAGTTAAATAAGAAACGTGGTTTCATTTTCTCATCTGCACAGTAATTATGAAGATACAGCTACCAGGTGACTAGCATATCTTGGCACAAAGGCTGGAAATGCCAGCCTTATCCAAAATCACCCAACCAGTATTTCTAAAACCAGGATTCTCAAAGTATGCACTACCAGAGCCCTCTGTAGAATAATTGCACAAATCTTCATGTCATTCATATGTAATAAATTTCATTATGATGTGGCAGCACAGAATGATACCAAGGGACTATTTCTTTGTTTCAAACTCCTCTTTATGCTATATATGTGTGCCAGTCCTTTGTGGAGTCTTTGAGGAGCTACGTGGACCATTACCCACATGTTATAGCAGTGTACTATCACCAGGGGGCAGCGTCAACATATTTTGCCTTCAGCGACAGCTGGTGGGGTATTCATGTTTGTGCAGTGGTTGGTCCTTAAGCACAGACCCTGCTGCAGAGAACGCAGAAATCAAATACTTTTTCATACAGTGTATATACACTTCTTCCATTTTGTGCCAAATGCCACTGTTGCTCCCTTCGAGCAGACTTTTCAGCCAGTCAGTATTCTGCCTGTGCATACCATCATTGTGTCTTTTAGAGAAGTACATGCAAGCATGTGTGCACTTGTCGCATACTCAAAATGCTTCACTCTGTATCACCAAAGACAAGAAATGTAATAGCCACCTTACTAGACTATAACACGGGCAAAAAAGTGACTGAGTGAACAGAATACCAACAAAAATACTAGACAAAGGGCACCTTACAAATAGCGGGTGGGCTTGGTGTGTGCATTTGGGCTGAAGTTACTTCCTGGAGAGTCATTTTGACTCTTCTGGTTTATATATAGACCAAACAAGATGGAAGCTGTAAGCTTTAGAGATCATGGCTGGCAGAAATGTTTTTTAAAGAATTCTTTGCTCAGTGAGGTTTGTGTTGACAGACAAAAATATTAATGGTCAAAAAAATGTGAAAAAAAAAAATTGTTTCTTTCTTTTTTCTTTCAGAAATTAAGCATCTATGGAGACAGTGAATACATTAAAGAACAGAAATTGATTCCATATCCAGCATCCTCCCTGCTGATCATCACCTCCAACGGATCAGAGGAGGAGGCTGGACCACTCCCTTCCAAAGTGAACCTAGGACAGTCTAACATTTAAAACCCAAAGCTGTACAACAGAGGGGATATTCTCTTTTATGTTTAATCTCAAGTTGATTTTTATCCTTTGGCTTAAGAACCTGTGCTCATTGTAGTCTTAAGTCACTACTTTCAGAGTCTCACTACTTGCAGAACTTTTTTCCCTCTAATTTCTTTTTTTTTTTCTCTTTTTGCCTACTCTCAATCGTAGCTTTTAAAGTTGGAGTGATAGTTTTTCTGTATATTGGCATAATTGAGGCATTATAGTGCAGTGATGGCAGTACAAGTCAACTAGGTTTTGGGGGGGTTTATTGCAGTTTTGGTGTGCATTAGCTCTCTATTGGTGTGCTTACTTTATTGAACGTTTAAATGAACTCTTTGTGACTTCAAGTGATGCAAGTTTCTTCCAAACCGTCAACTTTTGATAAAATAGGTTGTGGTGGTACTGCAGACTTACCCTGTTTGCTTTTGTTTCTACTGGGGTAGAATATCCTAACGATATTGAATTTTACAGTAAAATTCTCTGCTCTTAATATAAATTGATAGTGATGGTACAAACAGTAAGTCCTTCCTGCTTAACTGTTGTCTCTTCTTATCATAAGTCAAATTAAATACAGAGTGAATCTAATGTGTCTGTTTTTTGTTTTTGAAGTTAAAAATGCCAACATATGACTCCTATTGCAATAGGAGTCATAGGACTCTTGCTCAATGCCGTCACATAACTACACAGGTAGATTTTAGTTTTCATTATACCACAGTAGATTATGTTTAACTGCAGCGGACTAGTTTACATCTCCAACAGTACATTGTAGTGGGCACAATGTTGCCTTTTTATGTAGTGCAACACATGCAAAACATTCTTTTGATCACTTATTGCTACACCTCTCTGTTTTCCAGAATAGCTCTATAAAAACTCTGAGGCAAAACTGAGAATAGCTAACGCTTCCTGTGTTAGTATTTATCTCCGATCTCCGCTATGAGGTTGAAAATTGTATGATGGGCCGCATGTAAAGTAATGACCCTTCACACCGCTTTAAAACTGCAGAGGAAAAAAAGAAAGATACTTAGTTTATTTGAACATTTGCTTGTATTTATACTTTAGTATTGGCCTCCCAAAGCAGTTTTCTAGCTACCTGATGTTATAAACATTTTTCTGAAAGAACTGTCGATAAAATGTCCTAGCTGACATCTCAAGAGACCATTATGTGGGAATATAAGAGGAAAATCAGGACTAAATTTATCTGCTGCTCCCTCTCTGTGCAACATGTACCATTTTCTATGTTGAAAAACGACCATGCCTCCAGGTTTTCTGTGTGATAATTTGATTTTAGGGGGGGGAACTGCACAGACTTGACACATCAAAGTCTGTTTACACGTCTGGGGCAGTACTTCTGCAATTACGTGAAAAAAGTTGGAGAAAACCTTTTGTGGCATTAGAGAGATGTGTGCAACATCAATATAAATTGCCTGAAGTTATTCAAGTTGAAGCAGCACTAGTCGGGCATGGAGTTCCAAGTTTGAAAATGAAAGAAGAATCTAGGGTTGCTTAATCTGAAAGAAGTGGGTTTCCCAGACCGGTGAAGCCTTCTCATCATCTCTGCTTAAAGCCTGAAGTCATCACCCCCTACTGCCGTAACAAACCGGAACCTTTGAGTTGAGTTGCGCTGTGTAAAGTCCAGAAAAGTAAAGTTCTTACTAGGAACCATGAGCAAAAATTTCTTCCAAACACATACCCAAGATTAGGCCCAGGACAATAATCCACCTTGTCCTGTTTAAAGTTACTTTTGCACAATAAAATGACTAATAAAGAAGAAGACATATGAAAAAACAATACTTTATTGTTAAAAAAATATACAAATAGTATCAATTTAATCCCAAAAGAAGTTTTTGTATTGTAACCAGTGGAAACCATCTTGCTTCCCTTGAGTCTAAATGCAAACTATTTATCGACATGCTCACGCAGCTCTTCAACCTGCGTGGTAGTTTGGACACATGCCTTAATAGCTGTTCAACAAGTCAATGTCCTCTGCAGTAAGAGTTGGTGAGGACGAACGTTTTCCCGGAGGGCTTTCATTTGAAGAGTCACATGTTTCCGACTGAAGCCTCCTTTTTCTGGGATCATGGCAGGGAGTCTCCAAGTCATTTGCCCTGGAGGGAACCTGTTTTTCTCTTATGTCACTGTTTGCCGGTCTGTAGAAATGCAATCTCTCACTCTTATCCTCTTCTGTGCTCTTATGAGTCAGAGGTGTTGCATTCAGTACAGTTCTGACAAACTTCTGCCTGCCAACTACAGAAAAAACAAATTTTAAAGGTGTCCAATTATTTATTTAAAAATAGGCCATCTCTGTGTAAAAATGATGAACTTACAAAAACGAAGTGCTGATATTCTTGATTCTTCAACTTTCTTCTGTTTTGGCATTTGTGAGCTATTCATTTCCCACTGGTTTACAACCTGAAAACACACCAAACATTACTTCATGACACTTACTTCCCGACATTACTTCCTGACACTCAGAAGTTTAAATCCATTCATCATGGGCATGAATTTCATAGTTATTCTGGGCTTTTAATTATTTATTTGAGCTGTAAAACAGGATATTTTTTTATACCACTCATTGACTTGACCAACAATCAGAACAATGGGGAAGTCAGTGAAGATCTAAGAAGAAGAATTGTGGATTTACACAAGTTTGGAAGGTTTCTTGGAGCCCTTTTTAAAGAACTGCAGATTCCAAGATCATCAGTTGAAACAATGGTACGTAAGTTATTCTAAAGTGTCACCACTTTGACAAGGTCTGAAAGATCACCAAACTGTCACCCCTCAGATGAAATTAAATTAGTTAAGATATTCAGGAACAACCCAGAAAGTACCAAGACCCAAGCCTGCCTTGAAATGGAAACGACTGTAACCAGCATCACGGTCCACACTGAAGGAAGTTTTAAATGGCCATGGACCGAGAGGGTGCTGACTAAGAAAGAAGGGGGACTGAATTTTGCTGCTCCCCACATGGACAAAACCAAATGCCATCTGGAGAATTCTTTTATGTTCAGACGACACAAAGATTGAGCTATTTAGCCACAATGACAGGAGGTAAGTTTGGAAGAGTAAAGGTGAGGCTTTCAAACCTAAGAACACTGTACCAACTCTCAAGCATGGCAGTGGTAGCATCATGCTTTGAGTCTGTTTGCTGCCAGTGATACTAGTACACTGCACAAAGTGGTTTAAATAATGAAGGAGCACTACCTCCAAAATTCCATCTCAAATCAACAGTTAGAGGGTTGAAACTCGCATACAATTATGTGTTCCAACAGGACAATGTTCCCAAACACAGATCAAAATTGGTTTTGGTTGAGGTGCAACTTGCTAAGGGACGTTTAACCAAATGTTGGTGAGGCTGTATGTATGTGTGGAATACAGAAATTCCAGAATAGATCCAAACATGTGCACCCAATTCTTGTTTTTTGAAGTTATTAAAGATGTATACGATACAGTCATTTCACTTTGGGGGAAAAATTTAAAGAAATCATTAAAAGCCCCAAAATTACCATCATCATTCCCGTGATGAGTGTTTGTAAACTTCTGACCACAACTCTATAGTTCTATCAATGTCAAATAAGCATTTAAACATACTTACCTGCTCAGCCCAACCTTCTGTTTTGCATCTTGAGTGATCAAAGGTATCCAGTGGTTTCTCAGAATAAATTAGTCCTAACAGGTTCCACATCGTTGCCTTCAATCCTGTGCCAAGCTAGAGGTATACATTACATTTAGATGTCAGTATAACAATGAGCCACAGCTAAGTGTTACACACAACTGTTGATGTTATACCTTCAAACTGGTTCCAGATACATCAAGATTTGCAAGTTTTGGGAGACATGTGAGGTATTCGAGAGCCCTCTCTGAGATATTGTTGTCTGGAAAAGACAGAATATAGCTGATAAGCAATTTTATAATGATTTGAGTTTTGAATACTTCAAATCTGGAGGGGATGGTATTTGTGCCACCACCACGGAATCAACTAATAGTTTGGTAACCAACAGGAAATATCCAGAAGCTGAAGACAGTCCAGCCCCTTGTGCATCATCCGGATAGGTGCTGTCAGTCGTTGGAGGCCAGCATCTGACAGGCTGTTACTGCCGATGAAAAGCTGAATCAGGCTGCTAAAGTGGAAAGAAATGTTAGCAACAGCTTTTATTAAATCTTCCAAGTAATTTCTTTAGGAATGCAATACCTTGCCAATGAGGTGGATGTTAGATGCTGAAAAAGCTCATGATTGTCACCCAGTTTGCAGCCAAACAAATCCAGAGACTTCAAACTATGAAATGTTTTTATTTCATCCATTCGCTCGTGCAGAAGTGGAAACCTGCAGAAATGAAAGAGGAACAACAAATGCTAGCTGTTCGTGGTAAAGAAAAAAAGGAATCTCGCAGTTTTTTGGTGGCAGCCCGACTCACCTGTTTCGTAAACACAGTGATTCAAGTACCATGGCTCCATATGCATCACTGAATAACTGCAGGGCTTTTGAAGAAATGTCTGGGTTTAAAAATACACGATTCTCCTCAGCTGCTACAAAAAGTTTATCACCTATTTGCTCAGGGAAGCCAATCAGAGAGTCTACATGATCAATATTGTCAACTACAAACAACAAAGTGATGTCAAAGAGAGATTTTGTGGTATATCGCAGACTTCCCTCTTCATTGTAGGTGAATATAAAATGCTCTTTTCTGGGCACAAACGGATTTGTCCTTCTGCATGATAACGCTGGTTTTGGCTGTGCCAGGACTATGTCACTGACACGACGAAGACTGCCTCTTTCTCGGACATAAATGGTGCTATTGTCCATAGTAAGGTCAGACTTTTAGAAGGACTGCACGTTAAGTCAGCAAAAACTCGAAGTAGCTCACAAGCTAGCTGTTAAATAGTGTCATGTCCTTGGCTAAAATTTGTATAAAAGGACACCCAAACCCTGCAATTAAACTCTTTTACTACTTTCTATTTTTTGACCCACGTATTTCACATTTTACGGCATTTGCTTTACTACTTGTATGTATTATGACAAATATTCCGGGTTTCCTACGGTAGACGCGGTTCCTACAGTGCAAGCAAGTTGCTGGCAGCTGTCCCTGCTCACTTCAAAGTAAAAGTTGGTTAATAACGAATGCTTGTTTTTTTAAGAACTTTTTTACCAAATGGCGTATTATAAGTAACAAGAATGTAACATGAGAAAACTTGTACACACTTTATAATGAACCTCTCAGGATATCACCAAAAGTAGTTTAAATTTAATTTTTTAAAAAAATGCAAACCCTTATTTTGAAAATGTTTAGGAAGAAGTCCTGTTTACATCCTTGATCTAGCCTGCTCCCGGAAGTGCCAACGTATACGACAGAAGTTAAATGATTTTTATGGGTTTGGAAGGATAATTTGGTAATTATTGATTTTCCAAAGATGATAACTAAAACATATTTTAAAAACACCGATACTTTTAATGGTTTCTTTTCTGTCTTAATCTGATTTTATAAATTTAATGTCAAAGTAGTAGTTGATGATCTGGTAAGTGAGAACTTGTTAGCTAACTCACATAACTCATAGCGTCTTTTTCCTTTATTGGTTATAGTGCGAAGTCTTAAGCATTCAGAGAAGTTGGAAAAGTTGTGGTTCTTCATATCTTCCTGAGGTTAAGTTGTTGCCCTTGTGTGACAATTAATTTCCAGTACGTTTGAGACGGACCTCGCTGTCTGAATCCGTGTAAATGGCGTCGAAAAATGATCCGTTTCAATTTCAGGGTGAGTGTCAATCCTTCACTGTGTTATGGAAATGTAGTTGTTTATTTTTGTGAAAACTTTTAACTCACAAGAAGCGATCGTTGAATGACATTTTCCCATTAATCCATGTCAACTAACTAGAATTTGACGAAGCTGGCGATCTGTTGGGAGCCAACAGAGATGCAACTACCATCAGCATCGATGATGAAGATGTGAAACCCCAGAAGCAAAGTACTGCGACTGGTTTCTCTCTTGAAGCTGATACTGAGGATCCACTTGCCAATGATGACCAGGCAGAGGTTAGGACAAGCATTTGAATTTAACATATTTCATTAACTTTTAAGATTTAATTTAAATTTTCACCAAATCCTTGAATTTAAGCTTCTCTCAGGGCAAAAGAAAAGTCCCTCTTTCTGGTCTTTTGAGTACTACCAAAGGTTCTTCGACATCGAGACCCATCATGTAAGTTTTTTTCTAATTTATCCACTGACTTTTTGGCACCATTTTTGTTAGGTCTCATCAGATTCCACATTTAATGGTTTCTAATATTTCTTTCAGGTAAAGGAAAGGATAATTGGATCAATGATGCCATGGCCCAGAAGGAACTTTATTAATGTCTACCTCCGTAGAAATCCTGATCTCTACGGTTAGCTCTTCATAGTTTTAACAGATATGTCTCAATCAGATTTTTTTTTTGTATGACACTAACTGTATTGTTCTTAGATTTTGTATTCTATTGGTAACCCAAATATGCAAACAACTTAACTGTGTGTAACAATTGTGCTTTCAGGACCATTCTGGATTTGCACCACTCTTGTGTTTGCCACCGCCATAAGTGGAAACATATCAAACTTTTTGGCCCACAGTGGCGAACGGAACTTTAAATATACCCCAGAGTTTCGAAAAGGTTTGTTCCTCTACACTCTCTTACAGGTGTACATGAAACACGGGAGGGAAACATCCATTTCACTCTGTGAATTTTGATTTTTTATGTTTTCCAGTGACCATAGCTGCAACAATAATCTTCAGCTATGCTTGGTTAGTGCCTCTTGCCGTCTGGGGTTTTCTGCTATGGAGAAACAATAAGATCGTGAACTCGGTGTCATATGCCTTTATGGAGATTGTCTGTGTGTATGGATATTCTCTTTCAATATATATACCTGCAGTGGTAAGAAATGTTGTTGTTTTTTTATTTGTCTTGTTTTTTGTTTTTTCATTTTAAAGTAGTAGTAACAAATGAAGCACTATACTGAATTTTAAGCATTTATATAACCTCCCTAAAGGCAGATGCATATTTAATTACATAATTTGTTGGTTTCTATTTTTTTTTACTTTATGTTTTTTAATCAAGGTTCTGTGGATTCTCCCATTTGATTGGCTGAGTTGGTGCACCATTGTGGTGGCACTTTGCCTCTCTGGCTCAGTACTGGTTTTGACTTTCTGGCCTGCAGTCAGAGATGACCACCCCAGAGTTATGATAGCATTCCTGTCAGTGATTGTGTTGCTCAACATCCTGCTGGCTGTTGTTTTTAAGGTAAATGTGGCTACTTGTGATATTTAATGACAAAATTGTATTTGTGCTAATCCAGCTAGTTCATAATGCCTGTCCGTCTGGGTTTCGATAACAATGATTCACTCTTTCTCATTTATCCTCAGTGATCTCAGCATGGCCAAGCTTTGAACCCACTTCTCCCTGCCATTCATAGACCACATCAACTTACACTGATATTTTTGACTCCCCTGTGGGTTTTCGGGAAACAAATATACTTTATAGTGTCAAGTTAAATCCCTCTGGGGAGATGCGTTTCAGCGGAAACAGTGACTACATTACTACATGGTGTGAGAAAGGGCTGCTAGTAAACTTCCTATCACGAATACTGTCCGGTCCTCAGGGATATCATATGTCTCACCACATTGAAGTAATTAGTCTACAAAGTAAGCCATGTCTGAACGCTTACCAAGATGAATGGCTTCCAGAAATCCTGTATTCTTTTCTCTACCCCTGAACATTTGGTCCACACTTACAGTCTGGATTTCGTTGCTCACCAGTTTCTCATAACATGTCTTTGCCCTGCCAGTGCTCTTTTGTACAAGTTCTTTGACACTTTTTTACTCTTTTGGGTTTTCTTTTGCAGACCTACTTTTTTAGTACTCCAGAGAAGGTCCCGCTAACTGACAAATCTCCTGGAACGCCAGCAAATCTGACGACATGAAAGACTTGCATTGTCTCGAGGTACCAATAGTGACACAGAAACTTTTTAAGCTTGTACATATACACTGAAAATCTGATGTGTATTTATTATATATATCTACACTGTGTTCATTTCATTTGTTGTTTGCATATTTACACTCAGTAGTGTCACAAATGAGGACTTTAATACATTATTGATCCATTTTCAGAGCTTTGGCTCAAGTGTGTGTCGTTGTGACCTACTAAATCTGACACAGGACTTCCTGTACATGATTTTGCCGTGCCAAAGCAAGTGTTATCCTCTTTTTTTCTTTTTCTTTTTTTTTCAAATTGCAGGTTCTCGTGTTGCCTTATTAGAGAGAATCAAGTTGCTGTGCTGATGAAGTCATGCAGCGTCTGAATTTCACCTGAACTCGTACATCCTGACTTAACACCTTAACCCCTGTATCCTGAGTGCGTGTTTGGTTCAGCTGTGTGACATCTGAAAATGCACAATAATCGCAAGGGTGTGGGTTTTGTTTTCTTTCTACTGGTACTGGGTTCTAAACTTCGTACGTATAAGTGGAGTATGGTTTAAAACGACAGAAAAGGTATATTTTAGTATGACTTTTATACTTGCTAGTTACATTTTTAAATATTTTTTACAAAAACACATTTCATAAATGGTGACAGCATCGATGGCATGTATTTTTATATTCCTATAATGGGAAATAAATAATTTGTAAACAGAATTTTCTGTGTAAACAATTATACATATTGGTATGTTAACCAAGGACTAACATTATTACACATGGAGCTGTCGTACATTACTCTTAAGTTCCTACAAGTCCACCCAACTAATGCCAAAGACCTGTGGTAAACTTTTAAATGTTCATGTAAGTGTTTTTGGAATTAATTTGGTAATGTTTTTGATTGGATATATGGAATTTATTGATTCGTGGAGAAAAATAAAACATGGTTATTGTGGGAAATGTTGTATTTGAATGTCATTGTTTTATATTTCTTGTCCATTGCAGATCTTATCTTTAACACAAACTGAGACGGGTTTCCTTATATTATATAAAATAAGTAGTTGCCTAATTGTTTCTTGTCATGCCTGCAGAAAATTGATATCCATCCCAGCTGTCATAGGTTAAACATTAATATTAATGAAATACTAAATCTTATATAGTGCTTTTGAGCACTCAAAGCACTTTATGCAACATGTCTAATTCATCCATTCACACATTCGTACAAGCACTTATACTCTGATGGTTGCATTGGATGAATGCTTAAAATACTTCATGTAAATCTTCATTTTAAGCAGCCTTGAGTCACCCCGGCTCTCACGTCGATGTGCAACGTGACTCATTTCTTTGGGTTCCTAACTACTTAAGAGTTTGCCAGTACATGTCAACAGTTGGACATTTTAAATATTTAAAGGAGAGATTGTAACTAATAGGTATAAGTTGAACATTTCAAAGAGATTATCTAACTTTAAAAGTGAGCTGCTGCTACCGTTTTCCAGCTCATCCATCTAAACTGTCGCGTGGTCGAGCAAACCGATAGAATCTATCGTATCACTGTTTGGATTTGTAGATCACCCGCAGTGGAAAATCTCACAGTATATATCCAAAGCTGACCACATGCAGGCACACAGTGTGTGGTCAGCGCTTTACATTCAATGGACCTATATAAAGACTATGTTTAATATTTCCACTAATTAAATAGAGCTACTTTTTTTTGTATTAATTAACAAAACTGAAAAAAGTGTCACTTGAACCTTTGTCAAAGGGATGGTGGCGTCCTAATTAATGGTCATTCTAGCCCCAGCTTTGAGTTACACAGGAGCTGCCTGTCAAACAGGTAACCCTGTTGGAGGAATGTCACCTGCCTCAGTCTCAGAAGTCTAGACAGCTGCACATGCAGATTGCACTAGATTTATCAGCACAACACAAGAGGACTTGATTTGCTATTGTTCTAATTTTTGGGGAATGCCTTTTGATTATTTTTATAGCTATAGACATATATATAAATTGTGACTTGAAGACCTTTCCATAGGATGGCCACGTCAAATGGCAAAGGTGAAAAAGTGTCCAAATTTGAGATGCTGAAACTTTTGGAGAAATGCAGGCAAGAAAGGGACGATGCCATGCACAAAGAAAGCATTCTCAGAGAGAAGCTCAGGCAGTATGAGTCAAGGATGCGTTCAACAGAGGCTATGAAACAGAAACTGAAGACTTTGGCTCTGGACAACAGGGAGCTGAGGAAACAGGTAAAGGCTCTTCGTACTGAAATTGGACTTGAGTGCAGCCCTAAGTTCAATGGAAAGACCACCAAGGACATAATCAATGACTTGCATGAAAAGGAACGTGAGTGCAACTTCCTGGTGGAAAAGGCTGGAAAACTGAGTCTGACCATTGATGGCTTGACGTCAGAGTTGGCAAATACAGTCACCTCTAAAACACTTTTAGAGGATCAAGTGCAGTCATTACAGCAAAATCTCAAGGATATGACAAATAATCAGCGTCGTCTACTTAAGTTGTGGGAAGACAAGAAGTCCCAGAGGGAACAGCTTGCCCTCCCTGCAATAATACAGAAACCTGGACTGAAGCCACCCGTCCATAAAGCAGTTCAAACCGACATGTCCATCAGTTCCACCCAAAAGCTTCCAGCCAATGCTTTTGAGATCAAGCCATTTTCACGGGACAGTGACAAAAATACTGTTTTGGATAAACACAGCTTCCCATCTTACGGAAACGGCTATAATCACGGAAAGAAAGCTTTCGTGCATGATGAAGCTAAAGGAATACAGAACTGACTTCACTGACAGTCACTGACTCTGCACTTGAGATGGCAACTAATTACTGGACTAATGTTACATAATGACTGAGAGTAAAATGAGACACAAATTTAAAGCTGATTTATGTCCCGTCTTGTGTAATTCCATCTTGTGACAATGTTGTTTTAATAGCATTTGCATAATTTAAACGTAACCTGACTTTTAGGATCGGTGAAAGTCGACCTTTCGGGAAAACATTTGTAAGCTGAGCTTTATGTGATGATGAAATTTAACGTAGTGTACGTGTGCCACTCAGTGAGCATTTATATGTACAATCTTTAGTTCAAGACGCAACGTTAAATCCATATGAATGAATGAATATGAAACGCTGGCAGCAGGCAGGAAGATGGACAGCTTTTAATCGGGGTCCTTCAGAGGTCCTTTGAATGCATGTGGCGCGATATGGGAAACTGAGGCGTAAATAGTTTTGACAGCCGTTTTCTTCTCACAGAGAGGCTTAAAATTTATCCAAACAACATGCAGAGTTGCTGGTTTATCCGTAAGGTGAGTGTTTTTCTTCTAACACCAGATGGCTATTCAGAAAGTGATTTTTCGTGTCTGCTAGCTTGCTAAACTTAGGTGTGTTTATGCTAGCTTCTTTGAATGCAGCTAGTGAGCCTCTTTAGATTTCACTTATTTAAAATTATCTTTAAAAGAGTTTATGGAAAGTTGAGAAACAGAGGTGTGAATGGAGACTATTCAAATAAAAGAAACGCGAGCAAAGTAAAAGGAAAGAAAGTGTTTTTACAAACATGAAGTTAGTAACAACTATACAGATATGTATTCATTGTCTTAAAATTTCACACGTTAAACCCGACAGGAATTAAATTAAATAACAACTTGAGTATTGCGTGTTTTCTGGTAGTAAAAACACTAAGTAAAACCAACTTAGGGATTATTTGTATTTGACTGAAATATGAAAATATTTGATTCACACATGTTGTAAACATTAACGGTAGGCATCTGTTGGCTCACACTGAAAGTATATAGGCCTCCGTAGTTCCTACCAAACAATGAATTGTCCCCTTTTCACTTATTTTAAATGCATGTTACATTGAATGAAGTGAAGATGTCGTGCCAAAAAGTGACTGATGTTTGTCTTTCTTTTTTTTTTAAATTTATTTATTTATTTTAATGTCTGATATCTTTGTTCATATTGACAAACAGGCTGTACTCAATAGGATTTACGAAGTGGTTATATATAAGATAGAGAAATGACCTGTTTTGCATGTATCCTAATGACTCTGGCTTATTGTACCTACAATGTGTTGTAGATTATAATCAATCCTGGTCTTTTTGGCCACATAAATATATTTACAGAGCTGTTATGTTACGTTTGTTGCATTTATCTGCCGCCCTCTTGGCCAGATCTGCCTTGAAAAAGAAAAGTTTAATGTCAATGAATTTTTTTTAGCTGGGGAAAATAAAAGAATATGTAAAGTGGCTCTGCCTATGATTTGCCTGTGATTGCAGGTTCTATCTTGCGGTAGGAGTATTGTTTCTTATTCAAACTGGCTTATTGTCTTTAATGCGAGAGATGTCTGACAGATTATTGGACAATAAGTCATTTACAACAGTTTAAATACCAGTAACCTTTTTTTTTTTTTTTTTTTTTTTTTTTTTTTGGCAGTTACCAGCAATCACTTTTACCCCTAATGCCTTTATGCAATCCCACAAATGCATTTGGGGTGTAACAGTCATTCAAAACCACTTTTCAGTTCATACCTACCATTTCCTATAAAACAAGCCTAAAGGGAAAAAAAACAAACCAGCTATATATATTCGGCAGAAGCCAGATCACTTCATTGCATTATTAGCAAGACAAAAACTAAATTTTGAACATGACACCTTTTAACAAGGCAATAACAGCTCCACATGGATATCACTCTTTGGGAAAATTGAATTGCAATGCAATGTTGGGAATGTTTGCATCTTGGTTTCAGAATTTTACACGCCAGAAGATATCGTTTCAAATTACATGCTCTCTGGAAATTTCCTTTACAACCTGATTAGCACAGAACACGTTGTTCATAAATGTGAAATTTAAGTAAGACAATAAAAAAAGACCTTTTCGCATGGAAATATCAAAGAAGGAAACCAATTCAAATTTCTTTTTTATAGCACTGAATCAAGTGGGTATTCTTTCCCAATACTTGGTGATCTATAATGTCTATAATGTAATAATGACGGCTCTGTTCAGGTAATTTGTTGGAGAGCTGCAGCCAGTATTGCTTGGGCTGTACTGTTGTTGCCACCCAGCACAGCGATTTTTGTGATCCTCAGCAAGTTCAGTGTTCTCCACCCCATCCAGACCATATCAGGTGAGTCACCACACTGCATTTTAAGATTACTCAGAGCTGTGTATGAAGCTTACCTTACACTTTTTTTTTTAAACTTCCAGAATGCTTCTCCATGCTAACAAGTGCAACTGCCATCTTCTCTTTTATCCTGCTTTGTGGAGTGATCATCATGGTTGGTTTCTTGAACTTTGAGTATTACACAGGTGAGTCACAGAGCACTGCAAAACTTCCCTAAAGATATTCTTTACTACTAACATGTTACATGGATAGATCATATGTAATTTTTCATTAGCGAAGCTGGAATTAATGTCACCAATTCAGTGTTATGGTACAGTTTATAATAAATAAAATGCTATCATTAGTTTAACAGGATTAAATAATTTGATTGTGGAATAATGTTGTCTGTTAAGTAGGGAATAGTTCGTTGAATGAAGTTTTAGATGTCATGACACCACATCATGAAAACCACACATTCTTTCTTCTTGGCTAAACAGATGAGTGTTACGTATTGTGTTTTGGGGTTTTTTGGTTTTTTAAAAAAAAATGTATATAATAAAACAAAATGAAAGTAAAATGATTTAAGTTTTACTTTCTTTTCAGGACAACTAAAATACCTGATTGTTTAGTACTGGTTCAACACATCCGTGGGGCCAGCTATTACTTTAATACTGCTTTACTCAGGTTTTTAATGATAAGATACTCCACTTAAATTGTTCTGTTATGTAACTTCTTTGTTGTTACTCTTTTTTTCTTTCAGTCATTCCAACTATTGCATGCTCGAAAATTGCACTCTTTGGTCAGCTTCTTCACCCTCGACAGCTTGTCAACTCCCTGGTCCACTGCATCATGGGAATGATCGTGGCTTGGTGTTCTGCCGTTACCATTGGTTTTAGATACGAAGCTCTTGGACACCCATGTGCACAGACCGATGGGTAAGTGACTACCACACTAAGCTTTGGTGGTGAACTTTAAACGTTTCTTCCACAGTTTAACTGCCTTCATTTATTTGCAACCCTGACAGTTATCATCAGATGTGTCTGAATGAATATCATCTCATCCTTCTGCTGGGTGGAGCTTTTGTTGGATTCTCTCACAGTCTGCTGGGTGTGATCCACAACATGAACTATGTCTCCTTCCATACTGTTCAGGTAAACGGTGGACTTTCAATTTTTCTTTGTTTATCTGTGATTCTGCCTCACATGTGACAGTGAATCAAAATTAGTGTCCTGACTGCGAATAGCTCCAACATATTTTTCTGAGACAAAACAAGTAACTCAACCTCACCAAAAAAAAAAAAAAAAAAAAATCTGTCTCGTG
>VUQG01019595.1:2500-21558 GCA_015106755.1 Etia nguti | reverse complement strand
CCAAAACACTTCTACATTTAATTGTCTCATTTAGGTTAAAAATTTCTTGGCAAAGCGGGTGCTGATAGTGTATTTGTTTAACAAGGTAAGAATGTGTGGCATGTGCATGCTGTCTCCCTTAAGCTTCTCCACACTGGCATGCTCTTATCTGGCTTGGTAGATTTTTGTCTTGTTTTAACAAATCTAGCATTCCCATGTAGTAGCCATCACTAATTTATCCCCTGGTCCTGGACCTAATGGTGGAGGCATTATTAATCCATCTCTTTTCTATCCATCTTGCTCTTACAGTGAGCATACTAATTACCTTTAGAGCTTGAATTAAGGGGTCGTGTAGCGCTTGGAGTATATGCTTAGAAATTTCCTTTTTCTGATCACACAGTGAGATTATCAGAGAAAAATCTCACTACTTGCATTTCCCTGCTTCCTCTGTGTAGAAACTAATGTGGTCAGTCTACTTTCAGAGGTTTATGTACATTTCCTTTAACCACACCTGCATGCTGTAGTGCAGTCACACTAAGTGTGCCCCACTAACAACTTCCTAATTTAGCATTCTGAGTCTGCTTCTGTTAATTGCAGACTCAGAATCTGCTAGCTAACATTGTGTTTTGCAGCTCCCAGAAGCCTCGAGTCAGGCTCTCTTTGCTGACAGTCAGGCCCACATCTGGGCTTTGGAAGGTAGGAAGAAACTGTGAATACTTACATTTGATTTGAATTCAATCTCCATCCAGCATGTTCATTATTTTCTTTGATTTCCCTCATCACAGGGCTGTCTTACCTTGTTCAAGCCTCATTCTCCGAAGATCAGTTTGGGGTTGTGCAGACTACGTTACCCAGCATTCTCAGCTGCATGCTGGTCTTACAAGAGGTAAGTTAAAGTATAGTACCTATAGTGGATATATTTGCTGGATATTTTCTTGTGCTCACTTAAAGTAGAAACGGAAGAACAGTAGAAACAACTATCCTAATGGCTTTTCCAGAATGACAGGGCCCAGTACACTACAGCACAGGTTGATTAAGCACAATGACCATTTTAAGTAGTACATGTACTTAAAAACAGTTGTCTTTCTCGTTTTCAGGCTGTCGATCGACACTTCAAGCTGCCTCATGCCTCCAGTAAGCCTGTCAGGTCGACCAGCAGCATGGGAGACTCGACATACAAAACGCTGCGCTTTGCTCTCAGGGCCACACTAAAGACTGCCATCTACAGGATAACAACCACATTTAGCGATCACTTAAAGTAAGGCTGCTTACGATTTAAAATCTGAGTAGTATTTTGTGTGATTAAGAAAGAAAACTGTATGCTGAGTGTTATAGCGCTTGATGTTTTTGTTTGATCCTCAGTGCTGTTCAGCTGTCTGCAGAGCATCGGAAAAGATTGCAGCAGTTTCTGGAGTACAAGGAGTAATGCATTCGATGCTGGCCGTGCCTTGAGATTCTTATCGCTGTGATTTTTGTCCATGAAGATGTCAACAAGTGAAAGGCCATGATAGTGCCTCTTTTAATATTTATGTCTGCACTATACCGTGGGATTGTATTTGGTGGTTGAGATCGCATCTCTCACATGCGGGAGCAGGAAGCCAAAGTGACAGACTGAAACGGGTTGAAGGACTGTTATCTCTTGTGTTTAGGAGATATTAATCTACCCTAGAGTATAAGAGGCTCAAAATAAATAAATTTTAAAAAAAGTTTCCTCACAAGGAAACGTGAGAAATTCATATATGACGATAGTTAATGAGTTACAAAGGGCTCTCCGTGCTGCATCATCATCTTTGGATTTCGTCCTCTTGAGAAATATTTTGGTGTTGAAAAAAGATGGTATGAGTGCTAACTAAGAAGCTGTTTTTGTTTTCCTAATGAGGTTTTTTTTTTTTTGTGGTTTCACAGGTGTCTGAAATGTATTCTGAGCATGCATTTTCATAGATCTGGTTTTGAGTCTAACCACCTGCCTAAAGAACTGATCATCTGTCTGCATCAGCTCAGCAAAATACATTTTCGATTTAGACACCAGCATTTGTACATGTTACCTGTTTGTATGGTTTGGTTTGGGGTTTTTTTCACGATAAATGAGGTTATCGTGTCAGAGGAACAGGTTTGGTGCAGCAGGTTTTAAGCCTGGATAAATGTTGTCACTGCCAGAATTTAAGTTTCCGCTCAAAATTCTCTTTGAATAAAAACACGTGAAGATCATTTCCCTGGTTTGGAGAAATGTGTGCTTGCCACAGGCGTAAGACGGAGGAGGCCATTGAAAGGAAAGATCATGCCAAAGTTGTCAAATATACGATGAACAAAAAGCGTAGGAGTGGATACTTCAATCAATGCCAGAATCCCAAATTATACATTAGACAGCAGAGGGCTTTGATTGTTGTGCAAACTGGCTACATATGGAAGGAAAATGCATTTCCATTAATATAACTGGAGGAACTGTGATTTCTCACTGTAGGAGAAACATATAAACAATAACTGAGCTCTATTAGAATACAGCCTAACCAGCATGAAACCTGAGACTGCAGCAGCTAAATGGAGTTCAGTAATTTTCTAAATGTAATTACAGATTACAATTACAGATGGAAATCAGCAGTCTCACAAGCAACTGTATATACACTCACCTACCACTATATTAGGTATAGTTTGCTTGTACTGGGATGAATCTCCTTTTGCCTTCAAAACTGCCTCAATTTTTCATGGCATAGATTAAAGGAGGTGCTGGAAACATTCCTTAGTTGCTAACATGATAGCATCACAGTTGCTGCAAATCTCCTGCTCCACCACATCCCAAAGGTGCTCTACTGGACTGGGACTGAATTCTGACCCTACCATCCAGTTATTGGGAGAACTGCCGCTCATTGTAAATCTTTAGGATGGCTGTGTATTTATCTCATTAGATCAGCAGTTTCTGAAATACTCAGACCAGCCTGCCTGCCACCAAACAAGCTGAAGAAGTCAATCTAACAATATAGTCTGCATATAATCACTGGATCAATGAGGTATTCAATATTTTGTCCAAGGACCACTGACCTTACTAGATAACCTGTTCTATATGTACAGATAAGGACAAAATTTTTAACCCCTCTATAAAATGAAATGGATTGTCAACATAGCATTTCTAAGTGTCCTTTGAAAGGGGCACCACCAATGGGGGGCCAGGGGAGGCACTGGCCCCCCCCAAAATTTGCTAAAAACTACAACAAACGACTGCAAGTTGTTATTAAGGTTAAAAGGCTAACAGTTGGCTAATATTTTTAATCTGGTAGTAATTGTGAAATTACTTTGTCTGTGTGCAAAGTAAAATAATCTAACCATACAAAACACAACTAGTATGTTTGGAAAAGTTGTGTTTAAAAAAAAAAATTCTGTTTAACACAACTTTTTCAAAGGCAGGCTTATAATTCTGTCCTCATCTGTGCATCTTATTTTTGCCAGCTGTTAAAGATTCACTATCAATTACAATTTTTCATTTTTTTAGCAACATGAATGACAATTTAAAGGTCAATCTCTGTTAATAAAAAGCACAATATTCATGTTTGTACTACAATCAGGTTTTGTGCCCTTTTAAAATCTAACGGACGAATTTGCCTCAACATGAGAGTCAAAGTGATGATATTTTAGATTGTTGTAGTTTGTCTGTGATATTTTCATATTTGACCCAGCATCAATGACGTGGATAAGTACATCATTAAACCTTAGCAATGAACATTTAAATGAGACAGTCTAAAAACAGCAGTAGTGATTGAAACCTTCAAAACCCAAACAGAGAGGTCTCTGTGTGTCTTTGCTGGGTTCACAAAGATGGTGTACAGCCCCACTGTTTTTAAATCACCCTCCTTTACAACCACCAGTTTACTACCACAAAGATACAAGGAGACGCAAAAGAAAGGTCTGTGCAAGTCCAATGACAACATTTTAAACACAAAGAATAGGACAAGCAAGTGTTTTAACAAATGCAAAAGAATGAGACCATAAAATGACAACATCAAGAGCACTGTTTTTGTTTATTGCACGAATCGTACATATTTCCAACTGAACTGGTAGAACGCAATATTAGGCAGTGGTGGGAAAAAAAACTGTTCATCAAAAGCTGTAATATGTATACAAGATACCCAAAATAGCCAGTGGGAACATCTGGATAGAACTGTCTCAAATCATGGATTAAGATCTAGAAAGGAAACACTGCTTTTTGTTTCTTTGTAAAGAAAAAAAAATGTCAATACTTGAAATGATAGCAGTTCTGTTTATAACAGAGATGTCATAAGAGGAGGAAAAAAAAAGAGAAAATGGTCATGTCAAGACATGTTTTTCTCTGGATTTTAAAAGTATTTTGTCCTCATATAGAATATAAACCTCTGGATCATTACCAATCAAATGTTCTGACATTTTTTTCTGAAGTCAAACAGCATTTGCTAAAGTCTTTTTTTTTTTTTTTTTTACATGTTTTAATATATATTTATATATGTACATATAAATTCAACTAACTACAGTTCTCATAGAAAATGAGAAAAGCTGGACTTTTATCGCTCTCACACAACAAATGACTGGCAAGCATATTGACTCTGCTCCTCCCCCCATCCTCCTCTTTGAGCCGTTGTCAACGCAGCACAGAGACAGGAGTGATGTGCTGGCTGCTAACACCCGACCTGGCTCAGGTGGAATTCATTTTTTAACTTTTTCTTTTGTTGTTGTTCTTGCCGTAAGCTAGATGATACATTTGTCAGGCTTGTTAAATATTCTAAATGTGAAGCTAACACCATCAGGTAGTTAGCATAGTTTTATACAAAGGGGATGCAATCCAGGGATGTGGCTAGGCTGGATCTGTCCAGAGATAAACAAATCAACTAATAAGCACTAATTTATAACACTGTATGTCAGTTGTTTAAGCCAAACCTAAGCCAAAGAAAACTTCCCAGAGCTTATTCTGGTTACTCTCCATCATCCTCAGTGATAATTAAGATTTTTATATGGCTTAAACAACCAACATAAAATGTGATAAGTGGAGAGATTTAAATGTGCTGCTATGTGGACTGAACCAGGCTAGCCATTTCTCCCTTGTTCAAGATTCATGGCAATAAAATGAAAGTTAATGTCCAAATTTCTTTAAGGAACCACATAAACATCTGCAGCCCTTTATCACTCACATCTGTATTGGCTCTTAGGCAGTGTTTCAACTGCGATTAATCCAGGTCGGTTCTGGCTCTTTAAAATGACAAATTCCCCAACAGAGCCCCAAATCAGTCCTTATTTCCTACACATATGCTGAACACCTTCTGCCTCTCAATTTCTGTGATCACTGAGAGGTGAACTAAATAGAGACTGAGGGAGGAAGAGGAAGAAAGAGGTGAGGAAAGGCTGGTCAAAACAAAGGAAACCACCTCTCCTCAAGTCAGGAAACACTTAAGTGCAAAATACCCCCCGTCTCAGAAAAAAAAAAAAACATTAAAAAAAAAAAAAAAAAGGATTTTCCTATCACACACTCAGTGCACATTTTGTCTGTGTCTCAAACTAAAGCATCCCTGATTCAAAGTGCACTCAGTAGTGATGGGGGCAGATGATGGAAGGAGGAAAGGAGGGAGTGGCTGAGGGCAGCATGTAGGATAATGCAGCACGTAGAGAGTTAGTAGTTCTCTGGGAGCAAACAAGTGATAGATGCAGTCAGCTGTTCGAGCTAACAGCCTAAGAATCAGTATGATACTGGGAGCGGGGGCCGCTGGGCTCTCCCTCAAAGTTCAAATCTTAAAGGAAGTCACATTTAGGGGATGGCTTGAGTGTATAAACCCCTCCTCAACACAGAAAGGTCAAAAGCAAGAGGTGTGTTACTAAGAGAAAGGGGATCGTGTGCTGGTGATGTATAGCTTACTACAGGTTGCCTAAAGTTGGAGGTACATGTTGCCATATACACAAAGTACATCATTCTGGGTCTAGACAGAGCATTTAATTGATGTATGGACAGCCAAGGACCTCCAAGTGGTTCATAGGGGTGTAAAAGCAGTTACTAACCTCACCTCTTTGAAAGATTCTCAAAAAAAAAACAAAACTAGAAAGGGATTCTGGAAGTGTGTCTGTAGTTGCCATATGCACACTCGTAACTGCTGAGAAACCAGGCGCTAAGCATCTCTGTCACTATCACTCTGCTTCAACAGTATGTTTAAGTAAATGTGTGTTTATCTGTGTTTGTGTGTTAAAAAAGTCTGTGGCTCGTCAGTGTTTGAATGTGCCAGTGTGTCAATAGTGCTTGCCTATGTGCATCAATTCAAGGGCAATAAAGTGTGTTTATGTATGTGTATGTGTGTGTGTGTGTGTGTTTATGTATGTATGTGGCTCATGATGACATGCACTGGACGTGATCTGGACCTCCGTCCTCCTCATCTGAGGAATCTGGAGAACTCCAAGAATCATCTGTGTCTGCATCTGCACCCTCACGGCGGGCCTGGATTTGAGCCAGAGAAGAACAGAGAAAAGTGACAACGAGCAAGTTAAATGAGTCACATGCAAACATCCCATCTGTTCTTTTCAGGAAACTGAAACATTTTCAACATATTGGATTGTTACTTTTTCAGATTTTCTTCCAACATAAATTAATTTTGCAGAGACATTACATAGTTTAACTGTATTACAAAATCGCTTCCCTAAAGAAACTTTTCATAACTTTTTTTCCAAAAAGTTAGATGTTCCCTGTCAATCCCTGTCCACCCCACCCCCCCAAAAAAGAAAGTAATTTTGGACTTGTTGCGATCTCACCCTTGCAGGTCTTCTGTTTCTCATGTGTCTCATCAGGAACCACAACAGCTGGGTGTCGTACTGATCGCCGTGGCGCACACTGTCCTCGTCACGCTCCCGTTTGTTTTTCTTCATTACCTTCTCAAACAAAACAAAGCGAGTGTGAATGTGGAGGACAGAGAGCGTGTAATATTAGCCAACATGTCCATGTCCCTGATGCAAAGAAAGTATATGGTGTAAGGCCTAAGGAGGCAAATGTGTTTGGGCACATTTACTTCTGTTTTCACTTTCAGTAGTTTAGATAAAATCTTAAACTGGATTCATTAAAGATCTGTGAGCCACACAATATCTGCAATATCCCAGTGACATCACTGTAAAGCATTCATTTGTCTGTGATTAAAATGCCAAAAAAATGACTGAAAAATTCACACAACAGAACAGGACACAATACCTCTTTGAGACCCTTGAGTCCTGTGGGGGTTTCAGCTGTGGGGGCCCACAGTTTGATGTCATGATCCAGCCCACTGGTAGCCATACCTGGCAGATGTGGATGTGGCTCCAAACAGTTCACCTGTGGTTTTCAAAGGTCAAACATACAGCAGATAACACATTGATGTTCTAAGTTGTATATAAAAATGAAAACTTAAAAGTATAAATACAGAAGTCTGATGCTGCCAATTGCTCCTAAAAACAAGTTATTGGAGTGAACCCTTCATCATCTAAAGGGTCTTACAAAGTTGTCTCATTCAAAACAATTTGTTGTACTTTCCCAATTTGACTCACCACTCCTCCTCTGTCTCCCTCCATAAACTGGACAATACGAGCAGAGTACTTGTCCCATAGGTAGATGTGCCCGCAGTCGCTGCCACTGACCACAAACTCACTGCATGGCCCATAGAAATTCACCCCCTTCACTGTGAGCAAGAGGTAATGAAAAGAGCGGATGGTATTATGTCAGTGCCAGAAACTCAAAATGATCTGCTGACAGCTTTATTTTGTAGAGTTGTCTATACCTTATACGGCTTTTTTAATAAGAAAAAAAAAAAAAAGTAGTACCTGTGGCATTATTGCGGTGTCCCTTGTATCTCCTGAGATAGTCTGCCCCATCACTGTGGTCGGAGTCAAACAAGTAGATGTCTTCATCATTGTAACTAGCCAGGAGCTCTGGACAGACAGAAAATGTCAAACTTGCTTAATTTCCTTTAACGCAATAAAGGCAGAAGCTAGCCATGACTTTCATAACTTTTGACTATACACAAATCATTTATATATGCCAAGCCAAAAGTTGATAAATTGGTGTAATTGCCACTTTATCTGACCTTATTGGTGTTCTACAAAAGATACGCATTTCAGAAGAAGAAAAATCCTAGAATTTTAGTCAGTGAGTGAACTCCTAGCTCTATTTGAATGTCACTGAGATTGCACAGTGGTTGCATCACATCACACAAGAAAGGAAGAGGTTTGAACTTAAAAAAGAAAAAAAAGAAGAGATCGAGGATCTAGTCTATGTCCTTATTTTTAGGAAATACTTCTAAAAATGTTCATAACAGAATAAGAAAAGAATGAGAAAAGTTATTTTACCTGTGCCATCGTGACTGTACACAAGGCAGGTTATGTTGGTTTTAGACTCACTGGATACCAGATGTGAGGGACAAAACTTTTTCAGTACACCATTGTTATCATTTTCATTAATCTTCCTCTGGTCATAGATCCTAAAGAAAGTGAAAACAAAATACTGTGAGAAGAGAAAACTGTATCATACCACAACGATAATGCATTTTTTAGAGCGGAAAAAAAGCATTTTTACTATTCCCTGGTTCATACCTCACATACTGATCTCTCCCGCCAACAGCAAAGTGGTGTGTCTTTGCTGGGTTGACAAAGATTGTGTACAGCCCCACTTTTTTATCACCCTCCTTTACAACCACCAGTTTACTACCACAAAGATACAAGGAGACACGAAAGAACACCAGCATTACCACTGAGCCATCTAAAAACATTTATCTGTTTATGTGTTTTGCTCACATGGTGCGCAAGACAGACAGTTTTGTCAATCTACAGCAAGTGTAACTCTACACTCACTGTGACAAAACTAGCTGAATGTGAAACTTAATAGCACTTAGCTGAGAGCTATCGTACAGAATTCAGTTATGTGAATACATAATGACAATTAAAAAAAATCTTGAATCTTACTTGGCAGGGCGGTCTAGACGCAAGTCAATACCAAACACAACAGCATCCTCTCCAGCTGACAGAAAGGAACAAGGTGAATCTGGCTCAAGGGCCAGCTAAAAAATACAAAACAAATAATTGATATGATACCAATTCATGTGTCTCTAAGAGTCTTAAACACCGCTGGACAAAAATTTCCTCTCACACGGACCTTGTGTGCAGCGCCTTTATGCTGTGCGACCCGTTTTGTGTTCTTGCAGCGCTGCGTGGCAGAGAGCTCAGCCACTCTGATCTGACCATCACGAGCACACATGGCCAAGGTGGAGTCCCCACTGTGAGGCAGGAACTTTGCCTATATTAAAGCCAGGGGGAGCCCAGTTATGCATTTTATAACCACACTTTACATTATGGTTATGAATTAGTCACTTCAATCTGTCTTGTAAGTTTTTGCTTTTCACAACAGATTATTATGAAATAATAAAAACAATAAATAAATCATCAAATAACAATTTACTGCTTGTCTCTAACTTGGTCTTTTTTCCACATTCTACATCTTTATCACTGTTTCTGTGGTAAAATGATTATAGCTTCTTAGAAGACAAAGTCCAAGAGAGCTACTTATTTTTTCTCAACAGATGAAACAATCAAATAAGAGAATATTAAACCACTGTTCAATAATTTAAACATTATTTTGTGAACTCTTCAAGAAACTGAGGTTTTTATAATATTAAAAAAAAACAGATTTTTCCCTTCTGCTGTATACAATACTCTAACTCATTACCATTACTGACATTTATTTGGAAAAATAACTAAAGGACTAACTAATAATGAACCTCTACTGTAGCCCTATTTTTGTGTTTTACCTGAAAGACATTGCTCTTGTGTCCACTGTCAAACTCCAGTTCAGCACGACGGATGGCCCAGTCCCAGATCACCACACGCAGGTCATCGCTGCCTGATGCCAGGCGTGTGCCTGATGGGTTGAAGTGCAATGTGTTGACACAGCCTGTATGCCTCTCTAATCGGCCTTGGAGCTCCAGCCTTTGCACGAGGCCACGAGCCCCACACACGCGCCTCACAAACTGGTGCGAGTCCCTGCCGATCTCTCTGGAGCGCAGCGAGGGTACTGCCCGCCACACAGGGCCACGCATGTCACGGAGCTCTGCCCCGAGCCATGCCTCCATAGCCTCATCATCGTCGTCTTCGTCGTCATCCTCATCTTTCTGTTCTTCTTCATCATCGTCGTCGTCATCATCATCATCTGAACTGGAGGAGTGGTTAGCGCCGCCGCCAGGTCTGTTTCTCTTTCTAGCTGCCCTTTTCCCACCATCTTTTTGTTTGGCCTTCTCTCGCCTTCCTCCCTCACTCTCCCTTTCACCATCCTCAGTTAAAGAGTAGAGGCCGCTGCCGTCCATACTGTCTGTATCTTCATCCTCTTCTCCCTCCCTGGTTGTGCCCGTCTCTCCTTCTACATCTGGCATAGATTTGTCTCCAGATGCTTCAGCTGTTTCTTTGGGAGCTATAGAAATAGAAAAGCCCAATATAAGGTTAAAGCAACACTGCCACATAGGGAGATTCATAAAATACATTAAAAAAACGACAAAATGGTGGAATTTTTTTCCACGATACTAAAACTATAAGAGTTACCATCTTGAGAGGAAGACTGTGTTTGCCCCTCTTTGCTTCCAGAGGCATTCCCCTCTTTGTGTTGGTCTTCTCCAGGCTCCTTTTCTTCAGAGCCACCTATTAAAACCAAACATTTTCTCTGATGAACTTTGACTGCTGCGGAGTATGACACCGTGCACTGCTGTCATCAGTATATAAACTGACTTATTTTACCGTTAAGCACCGTGGATTTGCCGTCAGCCTCAGCCATTGTATCTGTTAAGTCCTGCGTCGACCCCAGGTACAACCTTTGAGTGTCGGACATAAAAACAATATTAATGGTGCACTGTCAACTATTCAAAATCAGACTGGACAGTTTGTGTGCTATAAACGAGCCGACGCCACAGCTTTCATTTGATAAGTTCTTGCCAAATACCGACTTGACATTATTTGCAATAGGGTACAAGTTACCTGTTAGCCACGTAGCTTCCAAACTAACAGTCTGGCTAATTTTACAAGCTATACACCGCTGCATGTAACGATATAAACAAAATAAGTCGTTTGTTAGCCGAATCACGGGCCTGTTTTGCTTTGTGATATTTAACTATGCATTGTCCTGTATAAAAGAAGAACTGCTTGACTGCCTGACAGTTATTACCATAAGCTAATGCTACCTAGCAAACTTGAAGCTAACAAATGTCGAAACTAAAACACAGTTTTCTAAGTTGTGCTGCACAACTAACCATCTACTGGTAAAAATGCAAACAAGCGGCTAGCACTGCTTATACTCGCTAACTAGCACAGCTAGCGTTACCTGTAGTCGAAGGCCCGACGAGGCGTACTTCTTAGTTTAGTCTTAATCTTTATTGCAGATTTATTTGCTCCACCTCGCTACTCAGCAAATGAGCTAAGTGCCTCGACTAGGAACTCTATGACGAAAAACACACGACATGAGGAATGCATGCATAAAGCTTTTTTGAAAAGTCAGACTATATTGCGAGCTAGCTGCGTTCACATTAGATTGCCTGCTCTGTTTATGTTTTGACGGTTCAGCTTTTTCTTTTTTTCTTTTTTTTTTCTAGTTACATTTCCGGTTTCGTGCTCGCATGTTTTTTTTTCAACCGGAAGTTTTGTACGCAGAGATTAACCATCGCCATCAACAAAGACAATAATAATAATAATAATAATAATAATAATAATAATAATAATATTATGAACAAGACGATACGCGCAAAAACGTTTGTTCTGTAGTTGCTGAGACCACTGGGGTGGGTCATATTGACTTATTACAATACAAGAAACAGGCAGAATCTGTTCTACAGCACACAAAGTGAGATTGTCTTAAAAAGAGCCTGGAATACAATACAAGCTAGTGAATGAAAACAAGTTATATTTCATATATTTCAACGATTCTTTTCCTTGACCATTACAACAAAAACAACAGTATTAATAATAATTATAATAATATTGATGATGATAATACAAATAAGAGCACATAAATAATACATAAAATTTGTTTACATTTAATTTAAGTGAACATTTCATTTATTGAACATCAGCAAAACGCAGATAATTTGCAAAACACTGGAAAGAAATTGCAAATGTTTAATTATTTCATTTAAGTGTTTTTCTATTGAACAAAATTTAAAAGTTATTAAGGTCAAGAGCAATTGCAAACAGCAAGAATAACACCTGAGGCTACAGGCTCATATTAATAGCCTAATAAACCACTGAAAAAAAGGAAGGAAGAAAAAAAAAAACCCCAAACACTTATTCACCCACTTACTCAATCAGGTGGACATTGTGTAAGAAGTTGAGTCTCAACTGTACCCTCCCAGACCACCCTATAAATTTCTCTCGATTAAACGATAACCTTGAATGACACCATGTCATGATATATGTCATTCTTTAGAGCACAAAACGAAGACTGCAAAGATCCAAGTTCAGTTTAACGATGATACTAGCACAAGCTTATTCATTCATTTATACAGTCCACCGAGATGCCGGTTGTGAGGAGACCTCGAAGGAACGATTGTTGAGTGTATGTTGCACAGTTTTATTCAATTTTCCACATAATGTAAATTAGCTTCAATCCATCAGGGTGGCCTTTAATTTCAAAGTGTTTGGAGTAGGGGAACTTCAGTGCCAACTTGTGGCTGTTTGGGACTTTTTAATTTGGGGACTTTTTTGATTTTCACTTATAAGGCCAAGATATATGTGTCCACAAAGCCCGGGCTCATAAAAAATGCCCGTCGAGTAGGCTGTAATCCACAAGGTTTTGGAAGAAAGTTTGTACGTTTCTGGCGCCCCCTACAGGTTGGTGTAAAATGCTCTGTTGTTATCACAGCATAAAGATCGCGATCCTTGATAACTGCACGCATGCTTATTGAGTTCCCGACAAATCTCCTACCAACACTTTTGATGAATAATGGAAACCACGTCCTTTTATATTGTTGCCTATATCAGTGCACAGCAGTCTAGCCAGTGTAGGGCACTGACTGCGGTCGTCTAACTTTTCAAGCAGTTTCATGGTGTTTATGGTGGCAGAAGAACAGAAACCTGTTTCCAGTGCTATATGCCCCTTGCTCTAATTGAAACATGCGAATGATCACTGACAGTGCCTCAGATACAAAGAAACCAGCAACTCTATGAGTAAACATGAATATTTTTTTTATCCGTTGCCATCAACTTTAGTAGAGAGACTAAAGTTAAAAAAAAAAAGAGTGAAATCAATGTTCTTTCACAGAGATGTGGCGAACATGAGAACATTTCTGCACAGCCTCAGACATATGATTAAACAGTTGTCCATGTGTTAAAAGCACAGACGCCTTACAAAGACCTGATTTTTCACAGCTTGTTTCGTCAAATTCTGCGCATGACTCGTTTAATAAATAAGGGGGCATATCTAAGAAAACAAACAAACAAGCAAAATAAGGGACTTAGGAACGGAAAGATTACAAAATGAGGAAGAGGAAGTTCACTCAAACACAGGGGGTTTCAGAACAGCCACCCCCCATCTGTGTGCAGCTTTCATAAGTTGTAGCGGCTCGTCTGTCCTCCAGAGGCGATGCTGGAGTTTGAAGAGACATGCGGATGGCTCAGGACGCTGCTTCTTCCCCATGCCGTGCACAGACTTAATAAGCGGACAAAGTTTTTAAATTTGGCATTGGCCTGCAGTTTATTCCGCTCTTCGCCAACATGGAGTATTGGAGGCAATGTGCGATGTGGCTGATCAGCTGCAACGTGCTGCCTGCGAACCACCGGGTAACTGCGGACACGGCGCAGGTGTTCGACCTGGCGCAAACCCTGCGGGACGGGGTGCTGCTGTGCCAGCTGCTCAACAACCTAAGACCCCACACTATCAACCTAAAGGAGATCAATCTCAGGCCACAAATGTCACAGGTACACCCATCATTTTATGCGCTACTTTACGAGTTACTTATAACATTGAGAAGAACTGCAAAAAATATTGTGAAACCAAATTCATGCGTTCACTAGCATGCCATAAGCTAAACCTATAGTGGAGGCCAAGAAGGTAGGCGTAAGTTTATTTGCCCAATAACCACTGCTAAAGAAGCAAATTAGTTCCGCTGGTGGGAGAGGACACCTAATCAAAAATGTGTGAAAGTGGACTAAGACATGTTTGCAGCTCGTTAGTAAGAAGATCAAGCTGTAGCAATTCTAAATAAGGTTCCTAAATACATGAAACAGAAATGGTGGAAGCTATATTAGGGCGTTTTATATTTTGTTGTTCTGCCTGCAAGGAACTACAGTAATTAGGGTACAGAAGCCTGTCCCAGTTTTCTTAAAGGTTTAATGTAGACTTGGGTGAGATTTTTCCCTTTAAGTTATTCCATATTTTCAAAATAAAACAGCGAATTCTAAGGATTTGCAGCTTAAGGCGAGCTTTAGATGATTTCCATCTGTCACACACAGTTTTATTTGTGTCCTGTCTTATTTGGCTTTGGGTCCAACAGATAAGTGTCACTAAAGCCGTGGAGTGGCCTCTGACAGATTTCTTCACCCATTTCTTTTATTCTGAAGATGATGTTTCACTTTCTGTGTCCTGTTCTGGTGTCTTGATCTTTTTTTTCTGGATAGGAGAGAAAGTTCTTTAGCTTGTGTGAAACTTCTCTGGCTTGTGAAACACTAAGAAATCGTCCAAATAGACTTTTCCTTGCTCATACAGTAACCCTTCAGAAGCTGAAGGCTCTGGAGAGATCTGATAAAATCCTGCCTTTGATCCACCCATTAGTTGGGAAACTCTACATTTTGTGCAGGGGCTTGTCGTTTGGTTTGATTGCATATGACATGTGTAATAAGCCAATTTTAAGCTAATTTTTATTTAAATTTCATGCATTCCTGACTACAAATCACTGTCTTGGCCAGGAAGAGAGTTAAATAAAATAAAACAAAACATAATAATTTAATGTTTTAAATTAAAAGCATCTTCCTTGGTGTGATATATGTATTTGTAGGTGTGCCTACAAATATAATTAAAGCCTGCCGTGGTTACCAATATATTTGTACTTTTTCTGTGCTCCTGCGTTACTGTAACAGCAGCACTTCCTGTTCAGCGGCATACTCAGGCAGGTGATTAGATCTTTCTGCATCTGGTTGAAAGAGTAACGAACGATTAAAGTCAAAGAAACCGTTAATAATACACCATTAAAAGACAGTGACGTGAAGCATACACAAAAAAAATTTGAACATAAATACATTTTATAATTTGTTAGCTGACATCAAATAGTTAGGCACTGAAATCAAATTATAGACAGTTTTCATAGGTTGAAATGAGTTGTCACCATGATATAATCATCATGATATGTTTTTTGTAGTGATAGATCCGCATGAGTGATTGGGGTCTGTCTCACAAACTGTACTAGGTACATGTACTGTGCTTTGCACTATCTTCTCCATCAGTGCCTGTGTGCTTGTCTTTAAAAGAGAGTTGAAGCAAACCCAGGACATAACAGGCCAAACAATGGATAGTCATAGCCTGCAGCTGTAGGCCACTTGGCGATGGTTGCAAAAGCCATGTGTGTCAGTGGGCTCCATATTTTAAATGGCTCTTTCATTGTCATCTGCTGATGGGCTATCTTCAAAAAAGGAAACAAGGGCCCTGGTGAACACGACTAAAGTGTACACTGATGAAAATTCACCCAAGACCCGTGTTGTATGCTGAGGTTTGGTACAAATTCAAATAACTATTCACATAACCATTTTGACTATGTCAGTCACTAACAAATATGAGCAAATACACATTGGATACGCAAATACGCACTGGCTCTCTTACTATTTGCTTTGTAGTTTAATGCAGAAAATAAAGATTGAGTCTTTGATTGACGCACATGAGCTTAAACAAGACAATAAACAATTTCCAAAGTTATAAAAACTGAAAGCTTTTTAAAGTAGTCTAATTTAAATTTAACAGGAATTAAACTTGGCTAAACAACTCACAAACAGACCACTATTAACTGCAAATGAAAAAATGAAAAATAATAAAGTTAAAAGGTGTTTAAAAAAAAATCCTTTTCATTATTGTGGAGCCAGAGATTCTGGGTGTTACTCTAAATGTGAATAAAAGAGTGTGCACCAGAGCTGTGACTGTGTTCAGAAGTATGAGGATGTTGGTGGTGCAAAGCCATCATGTTCTTGCACTTCCTCCGTAGACAAACAGGGCCCCTGGGGGCGGTGGAGTGATTACAGGCGTCTCCATGATGAGCTGATGTGATAAAAAAGAAGCCTATCTGTTCTCAAGAATTTTCTTACTTACTATTTAAATTTTTACATATTCAGTTTCTAAATCAGCCATTGCTTAGCAATGTGTGTGACAGGAAAAATGAACCGAGACAGTTCTAACAGGCGACCTAAAAGTGCTATATACGTTTTCTTTTTAACTGAAGTGGCTCAAACTAGACAAAGACCAGTATCTTGAACTCTAAACCAGAACTTTATGTCCAATGTTTCTGTTGGCTGCAGTCTTCCCACTAAGACAAAGATCTTAATAGGAAGTGACACCAACAGAGGACATAGTTGGTGGTTTCATTTCACAGTATAAAACTTTCATTTTCAGATTGTAGGGTCTGTAGTTTACTTTTATGTTTAGAAAAGGGACTTTAAATTCTTGGTGCTTTAAATTATGCTGTAAATTAAACTTGATTTACATTAAAAAGGAGGCTAAAGAGCTTGTTTTTATTTTCCAAACAATGGAAAGCACACTTTTATTGTTACTGTGGTATCTACTCATGTCGGTAGTTTTGTTTTTATTTGACTTAATTTTTGTCTGCTGGATCTAGATTTAGATGAGATTCCACGTAACAAATTTAACAGCAACAGGTATTTTCAGAAACAGCACGACTGTTATTCTGGGAAAAACCACAAACAGTGCTGTTAGCAGTTGCGGAACATAAGATCCGTTTCTTCAAAATAATTCCAAGTAAAATTGTTTATGTAAAAAACATTCAGATTTTTGTACTTAGTGTTAGTTTTTCAATATGATGAGTGTTAAGAAATCTTGTGGAGATAAAACCCTCTTAAAACCTGTAGTTTGTATTGAGTTCGGGTTGAGATAGCTTTAAAAACAACTTTTTTGGTCAATTATATATATATATATATATATATATGTTTATACATATGTCTTTAAACGAAACCTAGTTACAAAAAAATGTAAACAATGTAAAATTTAATTTATCTACATACCACCTTTTATGTAATATAACAGTCTGTTTCTGCCCTTTGCAGTTCCTGTGCTTGAAAAACATTCGGACTTTTCTGGCTTCTTGCTGTGATGTGTTTGGGATGAAGAAAAGTGACTTATTTGAAGCCTTTGATCTCTTCGATGTCCGAGACTTTGGAAAGGTAGCATCCATTTCTGTTATTATGATTTTCTAACATTGCACTGTGAAACAGTCCAGTGATTTCATATATCATAACATTTTTCTCCCATTTTTTTTTACAATTATTAGGATCATTTATAAAAGTCTGTACAAGATAGTTAACAAAGTAATTTTTCCATTGTTTTACAAAAAAGAACATTTTTGAGACGATAACATTTTCAAAACAAGTCTTAAGTGCATACGCTTGTGATGTTTCATTGCATTATTGTCCTCGTAGCTGACTTTTGGTGTAAATGATGCCACACCTGCTCTGTTTTTGTGTCCTAATTGATCTATAAAACCTGCCAAACTCTTTAAAATACAAGTCTGAGGTATGATATCTCTTCCACTGATGGAAGCATAGTGTGCGTGAGCTTCTTTTCTGTGTGTGAGTCTGAAAGCATTCGCTGTTTGCCTACCCATTGCCTGGTCTTACATTTTCATGGAGCTTTTTCAAGGGATTGGCTGACATCTTTTTATTGCTGTGTTATTGTGGGACGTGTTTTCAGTGTGTGTACACAGCGTTACCAGGTCAGTGGGTTTGTGGTGCGCTCTGTGCAGCCACTCAGTGGACTGTCGCTTAAAGCACAGGAGCCTAATTTAACTTCGCCACAGAAAGCACACTCACTCTGAGGAGCCTTATTCCCATATTTCCTTATTTAAGTACACCATTTTACCTGGGGGCATTATGAGTTGTCTAAGCATTTAGAGGCTTGAAGAAAATTATAATTTTTTTTTTTTTTTTAAAGGTATAACTATTGGAGCATATGTATTAATCTATGCTGAATGTATTTTATCTCAGATTTTTTACCTCTGAAATACATAAGATTGGGCTATCCATCCATGCGTTTTCTTAACTCATTATCCATTTCACCGTTCCAAAAAGGCCGGAGCCTATTTGACATGACATGGGGCAAGAGGCAGGGCAGACCTGGGCCAGTTCGCCAGTCTTTTGCAGCTTAAATGGGCTTGTTTGTCTCTTTTTAAATTTTTTTTTTTACATTTAGTTGTTTTGCCTGAATGCTTATCTTGTCTAAATAATGTATACGGTATCTCATGAGTTTAGTTTGTTAAAGTAAAATCATATATCTTATATATATTTCATCATTTAGGCATACTATATATGATTACAATACTGAATTCACTTCCCTCTGTAGAATGAAAGTGGTCATAAGTGAGCTACGAGTGAGTGGATACCAAGCTTTGTGTGCAGTTTCTCATACAGACCCTCTTTTCTTTCAGTTCAGTGTGTTGTGCTCTAAAGAAGCTTCCAGTTAATCTGGCTGCTGATAATCCCACAGGGGAGGTAGGGCTTGCAAATATGTACACTACATCCAAGCTGGGCTGCATAATCTCAGCCATGTTCAAGGGTTGTCCATCAAACAAACAAGCCTCTGGAGGATAAAGATTGCACCGGATCATTGCTTTTTTTTATCGTTAGTTAGAAATACGGGTGACTGTAGGTTCAGCAATTGGGTTGGATTGGCTCCATGAAGGGCTGTACAACTAAAGAAGAAATGCTCAATCTCTTCTTTATTTTACAGAAAAATCCAAAAAAGGAACATCTCAAATCTCAACCAGTGTAATCCACTTGGGGTCGAGTTGTGCCAGCTCTGCCTGTGGACTGAGTATTAGTCCACTGAATATCTAATGAGAGCTCTGTAACCTACATTCCTCAGCTGAGTTACTACAGGC
>VUQG01019593.1:17620-42226 GCA_015106755.1 Etia nguti | reverse complement strand
GTTTGAGCGCGGAGTGAAGGAGGCCATTTACGTGAAAAGGGAAAGACCATCTCTGAATCGAGGAGGGGGCCTAAGGGTACATCTTTCGCCATCTTACAATGCTGTGATTGCAGCCATTCCCCAACTCTCTGTGAATGGTACTCATGGCCATTGATCAGTGGTCTTTGATCAGTGGGTTTTGGTCAGTGGTTGTTGATCAATGGTCATGAGAATTTGCATAATTAAGATTAAGGAACTGACCTCCCAGCCCATTGTTCCTTCAGTGGGCTGGTTTCAGTCGTTATGCAAATGTACTGTTTAGAAGATTGGGGAAACCTGCAGTCAGCTGAGACTGAAGAAGTCACTTGGATGAGTGACGAAACGTTTCTCCCACAAAACGCTACGTCCAGATGAACAGAATCAACTTTTGGATATTTCCATATTATATTGCATGTTGAATCTCAATCTGATGGTACTTTTAATTCCACAATTGGCTGAAAGGCATCCCTCTGACAGAGCCTCCACCATGTCTCAAGATCTGCTGAAACAGATTTTCAGTCCAGTTCTTGCATAATTTGGTGTACCTCAGCCTTTTTTCCATACTTCCTTCTTAAGAAGGAATGTGTCTAATTTCCTCAAATTTGTTTAAAGGCTAACTGCACAACATGCTGAGATATATCAAGTTTCTGGGTTATAGCTCTACGGATTCCTTGTTTTTGCAAAATTTGATGATGGGGCATGATTATACAAGAGCTTGTATGTGAGGAGAAGGATATTAAAGTCGATCTGGTTTTAACAAGGAGCCAGTGAAGAGAGGCTAATATGGGAGATTATGAAAGAATGTGAGATCCTTGCAGATTTGACTCTGGTAAAATCTGCAGATTCCCCTGAACAGCTACCCTGAGGTACTCCTGGGCAAGGTACCGTCCCTACACGCTGCTCCCCGGGCACCCAATGGCTGCCCACTGCTTCACTGAGTGAATGGGTTAAATGCAGAGAGGAATTTCCCCACGGGGATCAATAAAGTATACATTATTATCATTATTATTATTATTAAACCCACTCACTGGAAAGCACATAAATATGGTATTTCTTTCAAATAAACCAAAAAGATGAAGAGGTTGAGCATGTAATATTTAACCTTGCCTCAGAGACATAAAAGCTCCTATGATAGACCTCTATAGCATTAGGTGATTTTATGTTCACCCTTGGTATTGCAGATGCTGCGCTGACAAGATAAAGTCTCAGTTTAAATCGCTTCCAATTCTAAATTAGCGGTAGGTCTAATAACTACTTTTATGAGTTATTTTCCCCACATGAAAAAAGTCATTATCAGTATCAGCACAGTATGGCAGCAATATTCTCAGCAATAGGAATAAAGCTGTTATGTATCAGGTCACAGGCTTTGACAGTCTTTGTTTAAGAATTCAATGGACCTACAGGGTAAATGACAAACCTCGTTCTGTCTCAAAAATATGGCAGTTTGCAACAAACAGCAATCATATTATGCATGTGACCTAATATAATCATAATCTGGCCTCAGCTGAGTCAGATCCCAATAGGTGCCATGGGCAACATTTAAGCGCATGAAAACTGAAAGGCCACTGAAATGAACGTGCAATGACTGGGTGACTTGTTAAAGTGACTTGTTAAAACTGCTCATTTTAACAAGTCACTTTGTCTTGTCTTGCAACATTACTCAACAAGGAGTGAATGTCACTTGCTGCTAAGGCAATTTAACTTGTGTAAAGAGCTCTCGTGGATCGATTTGACTCTTGAAACCAGATGAGTGGCCTACCTTATTTCAAGATATTGACATAAAAAACAAATCATTGCATTGTTAAAGTAGTAAAACTGATTTCACTCAAGAACAGACTTTTTCTCTTACTGAGGTTGAGGGATTTGCTTTAATTTTCATTGCTTCAAGGATTTAGGGGAACTTCTACTACTGAGAAGATTCTGCAAACTAGCTAAATTACATTCAAGAAAGATCTATAAGATAAATATCCATAGATCTATTTTTAACTCTTAAAATGGATATAGTGCAACCGGAAAAAAAAATCCCAAATAGATTTACCATAAGAGGTAGATAAAATACTAGAAATATCTCCTGACAGCTGAAAGATAAACTCACATAAAATCAATATACTAAGCCTCTTAGCAAGATCTATTAACACAGGGCATTAAATTAGCTGCTATTGTCAGTTATTGAAAAATGTTAGGATGCTAGGAAAGCTGTGATATTTATATAGATAGCTTTTAATATTTCATTATTTATTTTTGACAACCAGCCATCAGGTATTTCATGGGACTGTGGCACAAATGGCCTTCAGTAGGTGAAAGGAGGGAGGAGGGCGTTGCGTATTCCAGTGTGGAGGTACAGTCTTTAGCCATGACCTATTCTTTTTGGCCAATGGGAAAGAGAAGTGTGCCGGCATGATTAATGGTCATGATTACCTACTCAGAAAATGTGGTTTTCTGGCCCAGCAGCTTCACTTTTATGACTTAAACCTGGGGCAAGATGTTTCATCATGCAGGCAAAGCTGCACAAAGTGCATAGGCTACAGAAATGATGTGTGATGATGACCAAACATATCACTGATGAATTGTTTACAGTCATGTGTTTGGCCTAAAAGGTAAAGACTCCTGTGAATTATTACATGTACATTTATGGTGATGTTTACTTAAATCGACATCAAGAGTTTGCAGCGAGTGGGAAGCTAGGTTTCTATCTTGCTGTGTGCTCGTGGGTTCAAAACAAAGAAAAGAAAAGACTAATTCAATTACAAATTGTAGTGAGCGGGAAAGTGCTTTGTGGTTTAAACACTTCTAAAATTCCCATCAATGCAGGACCCAAGTCTTCACTCACTGCCTCGTATCATGAAGAAGCTGCAGATCAAAAGAATTCACTGAGCCAGGAGGGATTCACTGATCAAACCAAAAGATAGTCTTTGCATTTACCAATCCTGTCATGGGTTTGTGCGTTCAGTCAGGCATTACAACCTGTGCATATGCTGGAGCTTGTGTTGTTGTTTGTCCTTGTTTCTGCAGCACTTGTGTGCTAAGGAGATACCAGATGATGCTCCCAAATCATTAACCTAAAGATAATTCGTGTTACAAATACCACAGTGGCCCTCATTACAACTCAGCACTACTCCACCTCCACCAAATGATTCTCCATCGTGTCACTAAGCCTCAAAGGTTAGCCCCTCTAAAAGGTTACAGCTCCATGTGACATTTCCCTTGATGATTTATTTGGCCCTTTTTTGATAAATATCAACTAGGTTGTTGTTGCCATTTCGACTTACTTACTCATTAAGCCATAATAAGTGACTATATCCTATATCAAGTGAACTGTTGAGGAGGAAACCAGACTCATATTATTAGCGTATAGTATAAATGAGCATGGATCTTGACAGGGGCATGGAGGCTTGCATGTCATTGATCAACCGCTACCAGAATTTTACCAGCATCAAAAGCTTTTACAGCACAGTTCATGGTAAACTGAAACTGACATAAATATTAAAGTCACATTAATTAGAGGGGGGGTAACAGGAACATCAAGTGAAGAAGAAATCTATCAAATGCTAAGTAGTCTAATAATCTTCCATTTGCTTTTTTTGGCTTTAGAGCAAAATTTCTTGTGGCTCCTGCACTGCCATCCATCACTGAGCAGCTGAAAATATGAGAACTGCTGAGGTCATTCCAACAGTACAGACAGAGATTTTTGAAAGTGAGAAAAGCTCAGTTCTTGGCTCAGTAGTGGCTGCCTCACTGGTAATGATCAACAACCTTATCAAACCCTGGAGATATATTGCAGTCATTTTTTGTGCTGTGGAACCTTAAAATCTCTGTTATAGAAGTTTTAAAAACTTTAGACTGTCATGATATTGCCCATTTGAAATTTACATGAAGTGCAGTCGCACTTTTTATGGACAAACAGCAGCCCTTTCTCTCAAAGCCCTTGACTGACTTTTTTTAGCTAAAAAAAAAAAAAAAAAAAAAAATAAACTTTTAAAAAAAAAAAATTAAAATAAAAAAAAAAAAAAATGACATGTTGGCCTTTTGAGATATCTGATGTTGACATACATGTTAATTTTGTCCTTTTTTGCAATATCAAGAAAAAAATAACTCAATATACAGATGTGAAACAGAGATTTTACTTTATTGACATTTAAGTAACAAGGCTTTGCTGCTGCTTTAGTTTGTTAATGATTAGATGATATACAACTAGAATTATTAGAAATATAGATTTTTTTGGATAATTTAGTAAATGCCTTATGAACCACATAAGCAGAATTGATTCTTCAAAGCACACAGTACACATAAGGTGCTGCAACCAGGACACAGAGGAATAAAATCTGTCACTTCTTCCGTACACATTTCTGTGCAGACTCAGTCATTTTTTTTAATGATTGGCAGCTCATGTACTGCTGCCAGGGTTCCCACTGCAACAGCTCAGCATTAGGTTTATGTGTCGCAGAGCCACCAGGGCACTGGGGAAGTTTGCTGCCACTATGCATTCAGTGTGAAGCTCCATGCTGTGGTTTCACCCTTACTCCTATGCCAAAGTTTCACTGTAGCCTGCTGTTATTTCCTTGAAATATCTCAGTGCTTTGAGCAAAAATATTCTAATAGTGCCCCCCAGCTGAATGGCTCAGATGAGGCGGGCGGGTGGGGGGTATTTAGACTGAAGATTAAAAAGATAAAGGTTCCCTGGCTTAAATCCTTGCACTGGGAGGAGTGAATCATATGCTTTTGTGCAAAGAATATGTCCCCAGGCACTGCAGTGGAAATGCTCTGTGGCCTCAAGCGTCGTTGAAATATGTAGTTTTACTAAAGGGCTGAGAAGTAAAGTGTATATGTTATTGTGAAACGGGATCATTCTTCAGAACAAGAATGCACATTCAGCAAACCTTCGCAAGATTAATAAATATTATTGTGCTGCAGTGTTAAATTCTTGAGCCTGTGTTCATGCTCGATTCAGTCAGTGATCCTCTGAGTCACGTTTTTCACAAAGCAGATTAAACCTGCCGAACAAAAGTGTAGGTGAAATCAGAACTAGGTTCAAATGATGGAATTCATATTCACACCAGTCAGAGTTAATGTAGCATATATGGTTACTTTAAACTCGTACAAAGCTTTATGGCTTGAACAAAAAATGCACTTTCAGCACAATGAACTATAAGCAATCACAGAAAAACTGTAACAGACAAACTGCTGAGTGATAAGAAATTTGTGACAATTAGCACTTTATCAAATGTATTGCACAGAAGCTATTTTCATGAGTGAATATTAAAAAAAAAAGCTTCATTTGATGCAGAAATCATGCAAGATGTTAATCATTTCATATAACTGCTTAATTCAGCTGCTTAAACATCCTTCAATCAAGTTGCATCATACTGTAACTTGTCGCTCCTTTGAATGACCCACTCTGTCATGCAGTGGTTAAATCATATCCCATACACCAATGATTTCTACATATAGGTACATTTGAACACATTGTGTGCTGAATATATGCAATATGAAGCTCGCTGATGTGGAAAAGAAGAAAAAAAAACATGTAGCTCTAATATAAAGGGGACTTCCAGTCGATCTTTCCCAGGGTGTGTTTATTTTAACCACATTGCACGGCCTGTTAAGTCAAAGCCTGTTACTGCCTATTTACAGTCATAGTGTGATCATATCTGTGTTAACGCTCATTTGGGGAAAAATGTATACATAAAAGTATTGTAATATACCATAAATGATTTTCAGGATACCCTGTTAAATCATGCTATGATCTACTGTGTGAACAGCTCCATGCTGTAGAGTAACAGCAGATAAGAAATCACATATCTCAGAAATGTGAATACGTAAGGAACTGAGGCAAAGTAATGAGAAACCTTTCATCCAAGTCTTATTTTTTTCTTTATAACATATCTTCACCCAAATCTATTTGCATATTTTCTCAACTTGTTGAGAGTTATACTACACTAAGGACAGATTGCACGTCTAGCACAAAGCATTTACAGAAAAACAAGCTCAAATGAGAACCTATGGACTTAATTTAATTTGGAACTTAGTGTTCTGCACCTGTCTGTGGGAAGAAATGAGAGCAACTAACATGAAATGCATAAAAGTCGCATCTAATGGACAGCAGAGTCCTAATGAGGGCCACTGTGGTGTTTGTAACAGGAATTATCTTTAGGTTAATTATAGAGGAGTGTGGGGGTGGGGGTCATCAGAGAGTTGATTAACATACAAATGCTGCACAAGCAAACACAAATAGAAGCACAAGCTTTGTTTCATATGGTCAGGCTTTAATGCCTGGATGCTCAAAAGCAGAGACACTCCATAAAGCATTTAGTAAATGCAACGTATCAGAGGGTCTTGCAGTTTCATCAATGAATCCCTCCAGGCTCCCTTGAATTATTTGTTCAGCAGCTTCTCTGTGATATGAAACAGGCAATCAAGATTCAGATCATGTATTGATGGAGATTTTAGAAGTGTTTTAACCTCAGAGCGCTTTCCTGTTCAGTACAATCTGTAATTGAATTAGTCTGTTTTGTTCTCATTTGAACCCACAAGCCTGCAGCAAGATTGAAATTAAGCATCAAACTGGCTAAAAGCTCTTAATTTCAATATATGTAAAATGTTCACATATATACAAATATATAAGAAGTCTTTACCTTTCAGTCCAAACATGCAATCTCTGATAACTTTGACACTTTTTTTCTTTTACATCTGGGCTACGGTTTGCATTGCTGTGGGTTTTTTTTCCCCCAATCTGAAGCCCTACAACATAAAACCCGTCTGGCATTTGTTCTGTATCTAGCAATTGACTTGGGCACCACTCAAGTCTTGTTTCCTCTGTTTCTGTCCACAGTTATGAAACATTAAAAACCAAGTTTCTCTGTGTATCCACCCATGGTGCTGAAACACTCAAAGCCCTCTTGCTCACTGTGTCTGTGTGAAAGTGTTGAATAGAGTCGCTTCATTTGTCTCTATCCATGGTACTGAAATGTGCTAGTTCAGCCTCTTTGCGTATACATGTTTAAATTGAAAAACAGGATGAATCTTATAATTCCAAGAAAAGAAAGAGCATATACTGCATTTATTGGTTTTAATGTATTGACGTTTTAGGATATGATCCATTTAGGAAATCCATTTAGGACATGAAGCACACATACCAGATTTGCTGCTTTTCAGAGATTGATACCGGTCTAATAATACTCCCAGCTATAAGAAAACTGCTGCTGTGCACGGGGCATCCTATGCAACCATGTGGGATTTTAAAGAAAATCTGCAAGTTCCACATGCCTCCAGGAAATCAGTCATAAATAAAAAATAAAAAAAAAATAAAAAAGACTTGATGTGTTTGGCAGCCTGTGCAGTTCTTTGGGAAAAAGCCTACCAGCATTGGTGGTTTACTGATCAAAGAGTCACCGAAACTACTGATCTATGACAGCAAACATTGCTGTCAGGGAATGATGTAGAACCTTTGTTGGTCACAATTTAATAATTATGGATGTCAGCTGACAGAAAATTATCTCTTCTTTGACAGATATATGACAGAGAGAACATATTCTATGGGCTGTACTGGGATTTACACCAGCAAGAAACAACACTAAAACCAGCTACCTAATAATGTACTGGTCCCCTCTTCTGGTTTACTCTGACCCTTTGGCTTCAACACGGGGCATCTGGAGATGTCCCATGGTGTCTGGCAAAAATACTCTCACAGCAGATCCTTTGGGTCTTGTGAGTTGTGGGGAGGGGCTTCCATGGATTTTGTTTGTTTTTGTAAATCCCTTAATGGATTGAGATTTGTGGAGTTTGGAGGCTGTGCCAGTACCTTGGGCTCTATGTCATGTTCCTTAAGCTGTTAATAAGCTGTTGTTGTAGTGTGGGCCCATTGTAGTGTGAGTCTCTATAATCAGGAAGTGTTGTTATAAGTACGGGTACTTGTTCTAGATTAATGTTTAGGTGGGTGGTACAAGTAGAAAGAATGCCACATTGTATTGTAACATCTTAATGTTATTCACCTAAACTGTAAATGGTTTATTGTATACTGTGGATTATGTGCAATATATACATTAGTAACATGAATGAATGTTAAAGAGGTCTATGCTTTGCAACAGAAATTTCTCGTACATTATAAACAACACAAACAACAAGCACAAATCCAAACTGGCTTCTAAACTAATAGTTCATAAGTCCCTTCTGTCTAAGCTAAATCCACTCCTGAATGACAAAGAATAACCTAAATTCACATAAAAGACAGCAGCATCCACTTGAAAAACCCTTTCAATGGTACTGATAGCTTAGCCTTAATGAAGCAAAAACCTCTTGACAGGCACAATAATACACAAGACTGAGCAATGCATTCACTTAAATTAATAATTATCTATGAAACCCATATTTAAACCTTTATAATAATAACATTCATACAATGAAACTCAATCATTGCCACTGGTAAAATAACAAAATGCAAAAGTCCTTAATAAAAATTTTTTAAAAAGCCAACCTTTTAATAAGTGCTGAGCACAGTGCAGAATAAACTAAATGAAGCTTTATAGCTTCTTTCCAAGTGAAATCTTGACAAAACATTATAAATCAGGGGCATTGCCTTTAAAATGCTGATACTGCATTTCCCCACTCTGAAACGATTCCTCTGAGGTCTTGGGACGTGGGGTGGAAAATGAATTTGATGACCAAAACTTTAATTATTTGGGCATAAAGTGGAGTCATTGGAAGCGGTCTGTGTCTCAGACTAATGCCTGTGACAAGTTTATGAACGTGGACGTCAAACTTAGATATGCTTATAATAAACTGCCACTGTCAGGCACAATGATATGTTGGCTTTAAGGACATGTTTTTGTTCTTCTAGAGTTGTATGAATGTTACATTGATCATATCTAACTAATCAAAGCCATTACACAGAATTGTATTATTGATGGTAAATTATTCATAAATATATGCAGTGAAGTGGTCGTTACTTCAAAAATCCAACTTCGCCACCTGAGTAAAACTGAAGCTTGACTTCAGGGACTTCAGGATGTGCATGACGACTCAGAGACAGAGGGTCTTTGTCTATTTGAATCATTTCCCTGTTGAATGATTGCCCCCTCAAGTCTTTGAGCAGCCTAAATATTCCCCACTTTATTACTCATAATGCACTGCTGATTGTATTACTCATATCTGGGCAGACTGGATTACGGTAAAGCCCTTTGACTCTATCACTGTTGATTTCCCTTGAGGCATTAGAATGAACTTTAATGAATCTCCATTTTTACCAAAACTCTTGCTGTGAGCTACCTTAATTTTGCATGCCACGGGCAATAAATGAGTCAAATGCCCAGACATGTTAAATGACTAAAGGTGGCAGGTTTTGACCCAAGTCAGTAATTTCTGATTAAGTTCCATCAAGACAAAGTCCTTAATGGAAAAAAGTTGACAACAGAAATTGAAATGTTTCAAGCAGTGACTCGGTGCATTACTTGCCAGTGGGTCATGTTTGGTTTGTTGAACACAAAAAATAAAAGGTTAGGCAAGAGTGCAATTAGATTCAGTTTAATTAGAATAACAAAAGAACTTAAAATTAACTGGTTGTGTTGTATACGGTATACAAAAAATGATTACAGCAACCTTTTTGGAAGAAAGATTCAGGCATTTGCTCTTGATATATTTTGTCATGTTTGTTTGTTTTTATAGTTATTACACATGCTTTAAAGATGTGATTCTGTTATTTTCCATTACAAAATAAAATAACTCATAGCTGAAAATTTATTTGCATCAACTTGACTTGTTTGTTTACACATCTGGGTCACTGTACTTTTGTTACTTCTTTGCCTTTAAAAATGAAAGAAATAAAGCAAAATGTTGCACCATTCCAGATCCTCCCATAATAAATGAGTATATGCTTTACAGCACATATTCGGTTGATATAATATTTATGCCTGATTTATTCCTAGCTGTGGATTGCTGGATGCAATCCCCAAGCTCCAAACAGCTATCATTCATTATCAAGCACTTTTCTATCATTTATCCTCAGAAAAGAGGAATAATGCATTCAAACCATATCCATTTAACTATTTGCTTATCACTGATGAGGAAAAATTCAAGCTTATTAGACTCAGCTGATTTGGTAAAGAGCACTGGCTGAATTCTTTAAATGTATTATGCAAATGTAGAAATCCAGAACCTAAATCTAATCTAATAGACAGCGGTGACCTGACATTATTCTTCAACATTATGCAACTTTGTTGCAACGAGAGTTAAGATTCAGCACATCTGATGCAGGGATTAAGTCAGCACTGTGTGAACCATCAGTAGCCGCTTCTCCACTGACCTCCACACTGTGCGCTAAGGTTATGTCTTAATTGGATAAGCTTCAGCAATGTTATGTACAGTATGTTTCTGCAGTATCGTCCCTGATGTCTTCTGTAGACAACATGTGTTGGATATTCCTTTGAATGAAATGGGCTTTAAATGCTTAAGTGTTCACCCTGCACTTGTTTGCAAAGAGTGGTAAAACCTAATCCTTGTGGTCAATTCTAGGATTCTAAAAATATTTTACTGTTGGGTGGATGGATTAAATATTACTTTTGTGACAGCTTTAAAGGCTCTTGTCAAAGACAAAACCAATAAATGGGTTGTTATTACCAAAGTCAAAGAGCCACAGCAATGGATAGTCATAGAAGGGAAACCATAACACGGCACTCTTCATTCTAATCCAAGAACCAGTTTATTTAGATGTAACTGTCTATTTTGAATTCATGTACTATCTCTAGAGATGCAGCCCTATCACTTTGACCTTGAAACGATTTGAAATCAGACAAATCGTAGAAAAAATATCTGTGATCACCACAAACTAACCATAAATAAGCATAAAATAAAGAAAACAGTTTTTATTGTGTGCTGTTGTAAATTCCATCCAACTTGACCTTAAATAAAATGAATACATTATGGTTTGTATTTTTCAGCGATCATGATATTGTCTCATCCCAATACTCTGGCGCTGACAGTTACAAATTTAAAACCTCACTGTAGCTTGAATAGTCCTGGCATTTTTAAGGTACTTACATTTTAATCTGATAACGTCATGGAAAATAATCATTTTACCAGCTTTGGAGCCTGAGGATGCAGGATTGATTGTTCTTTTTTTAGGCTGCACATTTGTTTATCTCAATGGAGTTGAGACCAGTCATAGTGACAGCATGCCAATTTCAAGATCAATTGTTGGCTCCTTGCCTCTGGTCTTTGCATTGCATTACCATAGTAATGACTTCTTGACCCTCCCCCTTAAAGTCTGGATCTGCAATCCCAGTTGTAGAGACAAATGGTATACCTGAAAGTCATTTGTGGTGTGTAATGGATTATTCTCAACAGGATGTTGTGTATTCTCATATCAAGTGTCATTACTGACCATCCACCGAATGGTTATAATGAGCTGTGAAGGTAGCGGTCTATCTCCCATTAAATGTGCATATTTTGTTTTTATTACCACTTTAGAGTAACCACTTGCAAGTGCTTGCAGTTTTTCATCTCTGAGTGTTACTGTAAGTATGTAGTGTAGGTAGTGTAGGGTACACATTTTAAGGTTCTTTTTTAATTTCTAGTTATCCAAAATGTACCTAAATCAGTTGTCTCATGTGTACAACTTCCAAAGCTCAGAATGACTGTTTTCATGCAGAATTGCAAAACGTTCCAGTAGAAACAAGGTGAGAACTTTTAGATTTTCAGACCTTGGCTAAAACATGTACAGTACAAATTACTAACTCGCTCTCTATGATAATAAAAAAGTAAAACTGAATAGCTGAATACTTGCACGTTTGATCTCTTCACCCTTCAGCCAAAATGTTCCCAGTTTGCATCTGGTTGGGAACCTCTGTAGCATATCATTCCCCATCTTTGTCATTTTCTAATTTCCTGTCACCTTTCTACTGCCAGGAATTCATTGAAGATGAAAACATTCCCTACAGATCTTCAAAAGACAGAAATTTAATTTCATCCAGGTAAAAATAGTGAAGGTTGCAGAGATCACATGCTTTTTGCCTGCCGTAACTCATCAAATATTGTGCTATTGAGCAAAGCAGAATTCTTACCAAGCTGCAGAGGTTTTACTGGATATTTTGTTAAGTGTTAGTCTGTATCTAAAACTGGTCATTGCTGAAGAAGAATGTGCCTCCTCAGCAAACGCTTCCCTGGATTTAAAACATCTCAGAGAGCATTTTAGAGGGATTTTACTGGGATCTTCTGTATTAAATGTATTCTTCAAATAGACATGTTATATCCTCAGAATAAGTGTTCCACTCAGTCTGGGAGCAGTGCAAACATGCTAATGGTTGTTTTAGATTCAAACCCCTTTACATCACATTACACTTTAGGAATATATATGCTGTCCTTACATGAATTTCAGTCGGCACCCAACTATTCAGTTACCCTTTCTGCACGTCACGTACTATGTAGGCGTTGCATTGGAACTATTATAGAAGACTCAGACAGTTTGTATAGTTTGGACAGTTGAAAAAAAAGTGCTGGCTGAGAACAAGGAGAGAGGACCTAATTAGCAAATAAATAAATAAATAAACCAATCCCCCTATTCACAGATGGCTGAAAGGCTGCCATGCTAAATGTCCCTTAGGATAGAAACTTGTCTTTGCTGCCAGGCAGATATTTGGCATTTTAAAAACTGTCAGCAAGCCTCATTTGTTTGCATGCCATCCTGTGCTCATATATATCATACGGCCACATTACTGTACATCCCGAGTGAAATTAAGGTAACTCTGGCCCTCACTGGGTGGAGAAAGAAGTATTTTTATCCTAAAAAAATGCACTCAGTATCATGAATGACTCTGAAGAGAAAGCTAAAAATTTATATTCTAGACTGCAGTTTAATGTGCAGGCCAATTTACTACTTAATGTACACAAAGATTGTTGGGTAGCTATTACCAGCCAATTGTAGATATAAAAACTTTACAATGTCTTTTTCACATTTAAAAAGGGTAAATACTGTAAAACATTCTCACACAGCACTTATTTTCATTTTTCTTTAGATTAAAAGTTTTATTTTATTGCTTCTTTATGATATTTGCCATATACTCTGTTACTAAATAATCACAGCAATACCAAAATAGTATATCAGAGTGAAAAAACTGTTATTTTCACAAATTAACTGATTATCTGTCTGTACAATATTTTAACCAAACACTAATATCTGACAGTCCAGTGTCCTTGGGTGTGTACTACTTCCTGTTGGGTACACAAAGTACAATGAAGCTGTATTTTTCCAGCCATCACCTTGTGTCACCTTAAACCAGAAACACGGGCTGATTGATTTTCCTCTGAGAAATCAATGAATTCCAATTCATCCAACCAGGAAGATGTTGCAGAGTTGTTTTAAGGAACATTTCAGGATTGAAAATCTGTCAGATGAATTTTCAGTGGCGTTTGTATGGCTACCAAACAAACTATCGATCTTTAAAAGTTCCTAAGTAAAAGGAAGGGTCTTCATTCTCTGGTTGTCATAGAGACACTGTTATCATATATTATAATGCATTTTTTTCTCAGTATTCTCAGTTTTCTCAGTTATCCTCATGATGGGAAGTTAATTGAAGGGGTGGCACAGCAAGAAGCCCCGGATTTGAATTCATCGCTAGCTGGGCTCTTTCTGTGTGTTTGTGTCAAGGCTGAAGGAACGGACTAGAGCGCAGACTCTGGGATCAAAACAAACAGTTTTTTATTTACAACACCAAGTGAGCTATATACAAAGTGAGGGGAAAGGTCAGGGGCTCCAGGGACCCCAGGCAGGAAAGGGAAAGGTGCTCCACACTTGCTCGCTGATCCACGCTCCACTTGTCCCAATCTCCGCACACTCGCTCCACACTAACACGCCACGCCACACTGCCAAACACTAACGCTCAGGAAGCAGGGAAGAAGATTATAGGACGGGTCCAGGAAATCTATGTACAAACAAACAAAGGATGACCAGAACCAGGAAACCACTAGGGAAAAACATGAGAGATGATGGGAGCCAGGGCTACACTAACCTGTGTCTAAACAACAGTGCAGCAACGAGAAGCTCTGAGCCACCGCCTGAAGTAGTGGCTAGGGAAGGCAGGATAATGAGCCACAGGTGCGTGATTACTCGCAGGTGAGCTCCGCCCAGGCAGAGCAAAGATAGAAGAGAGAAAGAGCGAAAAAAAACACATGTAGCCTCACTGGGCCGGCCAGGCAGACACAGGGACCATGACAGTTTGCATGTTATTGTCATAACTGCTGGATCATGGAACTTTATAATGTCCACTTCCCTCACTTGCACACTGTCTCACAAGTATCATATATAACCTACATTTATACTAACTTATCCCAAACTCTTTGTCTGCTCTGTAATTTCTTTAAAGTGAGGTACTGAAACACAATATTGTTTTTTTTTTTTTTGTTGTTGTTGTTTTTAAATGAAATCACTCTTCCATCAAGCTGGAATCTTTGGTGTGTTGTCCTTATTTGATGAATGTTTCATTAAATATTTTAGCTGACATACAGTATTTCTTCAGTCTTTGTTATTTTTGAAATAATGAATAATGAATTTAAAAAAATCAGTAGATTTGAACTGCACAGCATGAGTTCATTTTGACTTTGTTTGAAAAGACTGACAATGAAATTTAAAATGTGTTTGGTTTATCTTTTTTGTCTTCTGAAAGAAGCCAGTAAAGCAGGGTGTATGAGCTCAAAGTTAACTTATTCATGTGAAGTTACTCTAGAGTATCTCAAAAGAATGTTAAAATAAATTTGGCTGTCTAAATTGTTTACTAAGCTGTAGTCAGGAAAATTAAATATATGCATACATAGTATATTTACTTTCATATTACATTCAGATCTGCCAAATCAAATACGTGGAGCAACCCGCTGTGCAGACCACTTGTGAATAAGGGAGCAGCCAAAAGTAGCTCCTAATAACTCTGAAGAATAATATGAGACATTGAGACACTTTAACCAACAATCACAGAGTTTTTTTTTTGCTGTTGTTGTTGTTTTTAAACTTGTGCTATTCAAAAAACTGTAAGTTGTGGAGAGTTGCAGGTTTTACAGTAGTGACATTTAAAGTTCAGCAAACCGGTTTGTGAACACAGGTTTGATCTGACCGTGCTTGGAATTTATGTATCAGACTTTTTTCTTTTTTTTGCTCTGTGAAGCATATTCCATATTTAATGCATTCAAATTCTTGTAGTGTGTCCCAAGTTCCATATTTTCTAATCACTTTGTTTATCTTGCTGGCAGTTATATAACCACTGGACAACTCGCTGCAGTTTCCACTGATCATTTGCAAATAGAACTTTTAGGCCAATACTACAGAATCTGTTTTTGTTTATTAAAAATGATGATATTTGATATTTGGTGATGAAATTGTAGACATTTAGTCTTTGCTCAGATTTGGCAGTTCAGTAACAATCCAGTTCATCTGCTGCTGGAAGCAGAAAATGTTTATTTCCTGTGTGCCAGAGGATTTCTTCCCCTGAAAAACCCAGCAGACAGTGGGTGGTTAGAACAGTAAATGAAAGCTTTCTGGAGCTTTGATTTACTTCAGTTGTGTGTTGAACAGTTATTCCTGACGGTACTGCGGTCTGATACAGACTAGTGCTTGCAAATCCAATACATGTTCCCAAACATGCATAGAAAACTATTGGTAGTAATCTGTCTAAAAAGCCTGCGCTTTAGGATTTAGACCATTTCTTATCCCTTCCTAGGTACTGCACATAACCCCAGGCTCATGCTTGTGGTGCCATTACTGAGAAAAAGAAAGTGTTCTACTTTAGAAAGCAGTGAATCTTGCCCAGCAGTACAGATAGTTTCCTGCTGTGTCTTGATAAATTTGTAATAAATGAAAATTACCATAAGTGCTCAATTTAAAAGTGCAATTCGCTTTCATTACAGTTAACACAGTATTTAGTTATAAATCCATGCTATCTATGCTAAGATTCTGGAAATAAACCTTACCCTACCTTACCTTTTTCACAAGGAATTTTTAAACATCCTGTGGCTCATCATGGCTAACCTTCATAGAGGGCTGGTTTCTACTTTGGCTGGGCTAGATCTCATTTTTATCTTGTTTTATTTTTTTTACATTGTATAAGTGATTCCAATAGTTTATATTTTAGTTTTTTAAGCAAAACTTGAAAATTCAACATGTAATGTCTTGGGGAAAAAAAAGGGTGCTCACTTTTTCAGTTTTCTGAAGCAGTGCAAATCACACTGAGGTGAGTCTGGCAACAAATGAACTGAAATTTAGATGAAGTCCATTAAGAGAGTAAAAATTAATTCATTAAAAAAGCTGAAGTTGAAGCTAAAGTTTGGGTTGACAGAAGTCTGTGGCTGGCAGAATGACGTAGGTGGCGTTGTGTGAAGTGGGTAGGCAGGGATCATAGACTGTATATAACAGATGGACGTACCCCTTGTGACGTTAACCACTGTTGTAAAGCTCCATTTCAAATTAAGTAATTGCTATTAAGTAATTACTATTAGTTGTTGTCAGTCATGATAAATGACAAGAACTTTATAGGCCTTGGTCTTGTCAAGATTCTATAAAAGACATTCCAGACATCGATGAGTAGTTTAAAGATTTAGTGAGCGTATGTATATATTTGAGCCTGTATGTGTTGTTTACCCAGTCCTTATTAAAGATGTACGCACAATCGTCCACCCTGGAAAAAGAACAGTTAAAATAAATCTTTAAAACCCCCATATTACCATGACATTCACGCCCATGATGAGTGTATGTAAATATTTGACCACAACTGACATTTTAAGTGCAGGTTACGCATTCACATTTTGAACTAAGTAGACAGATGATTTGACAGAGGAACAAATGAGATCATCTATGTATCATCAGTCATTTAAATAAAGCATTTGTCCCATTGAAAACACAACGTCCCGATGAGCAGAATCAACTTTGTGGTATTCAAGTAAATTCAATGAACTTTTTATTACATTTCCTTGTCATCTTCATTATTCATACAGGAAGTTGCTGCTTGGCAGTGATCAGATCAGTAGTTAGATGTCAGCCAAAGGAGGATCACTTGAGCTCATGATAGGATCTGGCGAGGGGCGAACGTTCAAGATAGAGTTGATATACTGAAGATGATGATCAGATAATGAAATGCAGGTGTGCCAGCCAGAGACCAGGGACTCTGAGAGAGAAAAAAAACTGTCACAAATGTGATCATTTCATGTGTTTTTATTTGGTTACACTGAATAATCAATCACCTTTGTGTCTGTGACAAAACCTCTTGCCTTTGAATATTAAAATAATTAATATCCAAGAAAATCAGGACTGAATAAATATAACATCGACCATCAGTTTCAGTCAAGGACAATGGAATTATAGATTATGGCACAATTCACGCTTCTAAAATATTAATTATAATGTAGAACCAAATCACATTAATATTGTTATAGTCACATTTATTTATTTATATTTTGCATCATTGCAGTGTTTTTGTAAAGACACTGGAGAATCTGTATTTCTTCCTGGATTGTAATCCTTTTGAATAAAGTGCTGCATGTTTTCTTTTTCCCTTTCCATGATTCATGCATCACTTAAGTACTACAGAAGAGGGAAATGGCAGCATGGTAAATCATTTCACATACTCTGAGGCAGAAACAGTGTTTTATTATTTCACTATGTTTAAATTTATTATATTTGCATTCACATTTAGTGGATTCACAGGAATTCAGAGAAGAAGGGTTTGCAGATAGCCATCTCCCTGCTGGCTTCCAAAGAACTAAAAGCAAAAATGACAAAATGCTTTTTATAAAGAAAAAGATATGCTACTTCACACATTTGAGAAGGTGACTGTCATTTGTGTTTGGAAAATATAGACCCTGCAGCTGCTGGAACTGCAGAGGTAGTAAAACATTCAATCTATCTTAGCTTCTTTTCAGTAGCAATTCAGAAAATGATGTCTCTTTCCTTTTCAGTTTACAACTTGCAGCTGGACTTGACTTTTATGATTACTGAGCAATAAGGGATATTTCGACTGAACCACAGCCTTCTCGTTTGCATAACATACTGTAGACAGCACATTTTAAAACAGTCTTGGCTTTGTTAACATTCTGTATATCATACTTTCTAAATGTTCATATAGGATAAATCTCACTGGGAATTAATTTGGGATAGATTATATTCTAGTTAATTTCAGAATATGTTTACTTTTTTAAAAAGCCATTAGGATGATATGACTTTGGACAGTTATTAGAGTCTAACCGCTTCACTTTATTTAAGCTGATTCATCATACCTTATAATAGAACTAAAGTCCACACTAACTTTACCTTTGATATAAAAATATAAATCATATTTTATTGCAGCCGTGAGTGTGACAGCAGGGTCTATTATGTGCAAACCTCCTATGGCTACATTGCATTGAATAAGTTTCTGGCTCAGACTCTGAACTGTGCAAACTTGTTTTTTTCCTGCTCTTGCGGGAACTATATGTCTGATTGTGCCTTAGTCTTTGGTGGCACACACAATAGGGAACACCCACAGTGAGTTTCAGTGCCATTGATTTCCACCTGTGCACAAACCTCTGTCTCTAATAGGCAATCGCAGCTGCCTAAAGAGAAGCACATAATATTAACAGAATGATTAGTAACTATGACTTATTTTCAAATACAATTCTCTATTCTGGTTAAGGCTTAAGTACTGAAGTTCATTGAGCCACACTTAAATGCCAACTCAAATCCACCCTAACACCACATAGTATTGCTACTGAGTGATAAAAAAGGTATAATCATGGAGTATGATTAAATCTACAAAGAAAATGTTTTAAAAAATAAGTAGGAAAAATTAAATTTGCATATTATCTACTTCACTGATGATTAAATTCATGATTTGGGTTATTTCTGCAGCTGTTTCACCATCTTGCCCTTGTGTAGCTTTGTAAATGCTGAGGGCTGCTATACATATACTAGCCATTATCAATATACACTTTCCACGCAGTGGATGACCTAGGAGCAAAAAAAATCACAAGGCATTGTGGGAATATATATATATATATTTAAATAAGTGATAAAAGTAGATTTATTTGCATGAAGAATTGTAGTGTTTGGTGATTCATCCACCTTGGGCCCTTTTGACTGTTGGGATTCAATATGCACTGAATGGCAATAAGTCAGTCTTCCAGCTTCTGTATTTACTAATGATAAAGAAATACTGTGACCCATATCAGGCAGCATGGTGGTGCAGTGGTTACCGCTGTTGCCTCACAACAAGAACGTGCTGAGTTCAAATTGGCCACCTGGGGCCGTTCTGTGTGGAGTTTGCATGTTTTCACTGTGCACGTGTGGGTTCTCTCCATTGCTGATACTGAATCGGCTGTATGTGTGAATGTGAACATGAATGGTTGTCTGTCTCCGTTTGTGTCATCCCTGTGACAGACTGCCAACCTGTCCAGGGTGTACTCTGCCTCTTGCTCTAGGACTGTTGGGATAGGTTCCAGCCACTAGGCCCCCCTGAACTGAATAACGAGAAGTAAACAGATGGATATAAAATATACAGAGCACAGTTTGACCTCGAATTTAATGCATCTTGCTCTGTATTTTGAATCCTGCATTAATTTACACATCATCTTTTGTATAAGTGTATAGTAAACTGTGCAGAAGCTCTGCAAATGAAGGCTTTGACAACAGAACAAATCACATCACAGTTACGACAATACTGAATGAACAATCTACTGAAAGAACACAGCTGCTGCAGAAATCAGGCTGGGGCATTGTCCAGAAGCATGGTTTGTCACATGTAAAATAAAGTTGAAATATTATGCACCAACTGTTTTGTCACTACTGGGAATACTGTTTTATTTAGGTGACAATGCTGACAGTATATAGTGTGCAAGATGCAGGACATGATGGCCATGTGTTAACTGTAAGTTCACTGGACCATTACTTGTGCTATTCTAACAGTGGCTTAAATTGCTGAAGTAGCTGGTGAGTTAAAGACTGTTTAATGACTGTTTAGTACCCACGGGGTATTGTCTAAAAAAAGTCAAGGCTGCAATACATGTTGGATGATGGCACACAGAAGAAAAAAATGGTAACCATTAATGGACACTGGTGAACGGTAAGCAGAACATTGTTGCTCAGACATATTTTAATAAACCCACCACAGATTGGATGACCAGTTAGTTAGTAGTTAGATGACCAGTAGTGCAAGTATATTGTAAGGAGCATATGTAGATTCCAAGTCCATACACCTTTGAGGAGTCCTCACATTCTGGATTAGGCTTCTGAAGTCTTTACGAGCAAGTTCAAGAGATTGGATCATTTCACTAAAACTTGTCCTTCAAAATGGCAGTTGAAACACGTCTGGAATCTTGCACCAAAGATGCTGCATAACACAAAACACATTGGACCAGAATATAAAGCTTCCTTTTTCTAATAGTTCAAACTCAACAAGCTGCCGTGCAAACAGCGGTAAGTCAAATCCCTGTCAGTAACTTTCCTTGTGGGCCTCACCTTTTACTGTGATGGATTGTAGCAACTGAGTTATGATCTGTCAGAGGCAAGAAATTTTGATTTTTCCTGAGCTGCATCAGTTCATGCCCTACTGTCACTCTCCGTGTGAAATATTGATGGGAATTATCTCACATGCTGGTGGCCTCACTGAGAAGGTGGGTGTCTGTGTAATACCACTTACTCTAATCCATATTTAAGTGGTCATCTGCAAAGCATAGAGGTGGCTAAAGTGTTTTACTCATGCTGTGGTACATGTGTGAGAATATTAGAATGCATTGTCAGCCAGATTAGAAGAGTGAAAACAGCCTTTTGTATCTCTAAAAGCGTTTACAATTTAGAATAGAAGTGACCAAGACAACAGATAACAAGCTTCGTAAAGCTGAACTGCTTTCCTTTGTGAGTGAATAATCACCTAAGATTTTAGCTAAGCTAATGTAGCTAACTGTAGTGTTGGCATGTCGGCCAGTATGACATGTTGCTGAAGTAAGTGCCTTTTTGCCAGGTGCAACTTGGTTGTGTAGATGTATTTTTATTACTTTTTTGTAGAGGGGACCATATTTTGTTGTTTACACAAGAAACTTTGGTCACAAGTGTGAGCTGTAGCTCTGCTTGTGTGTGTGTGTAATTGGGTATTGCTGTACCACTGCGTTGTTTGTGCTTTGTAGAGGTGTTTTGTGACAGGAAAAAAAAATGTGTTTAGTGTTTTTGCTTGTGTATGAGAGGTTATAAACACTAAAATGTACACCGTACATATGCCATATAAGAAGTTTTGTGAAAGAAATTTACAATGGAATATGGTTTAGTACATGATTTAGTATGCTAAATAAAATCATCATAATTTATGGTTTAAAAACTGCTAAAAGAAATTTTAACTTAATATTTAAAATGCTTCATAACTAAGGCAGAAAGGATTAAAACTTTGTTTAAAACATTAATACACACTGCCTTTTCACTGTCTGATGAAAAGGTAAACTACCTTTATGGTGTTTAAAGGTCATACATGAAGTTGTTATTAAATTATGTTAAGTGAAATATGGCCACAATATTGCAATACCATGACAATTAGGTTTTATTGTTGGCTGGGCTTTTCTTGGATACCTTTAACTGCTGGCACAGTGGTTAGCACTATTGCCTCACAGCAAGAAGGTCCTGAGTTTGACTTTCTGTGTGGCGTTTGCATGTCCTCCGTGTTTGCGTGAGTTCTCTCCAGATACTCCAGCTTCCTCCCACAATCCAAATACATGCAATTAGTGGGGTTAGGTTAATTGGTGATTCTAAATTGCCCATATTTGTGTTTGTTTGTCTCTCTGTGTTAGCCCTACAACAGACTGGCAACCTGCCCAGGGTGTACCCCTACTCTTGCCCTATGGTAGCTGGGATAGGCTCCAGCCCCTCCGCAACCCTGATAAGGATAAGCAGAAGAGAATGGATGGATAGACCTTTTGAAATTCTCTTGAGTTGGAGCTTTGATTTCCCCCTTGGCCTAGAAGGTGGTGAGGTGCCCAAGGACAAGATCTTTCGATCTATTATAGAAGAAATCCACCTATTCCTTCTCCTCCATTGGTGACATGCTCTAATTACTATTACTATTGGGTGCACCCACGAAGAAACTAGATGACCCTAGTTGACTTGACTTCTTCTTCTCACTTTCCATACTAAATAACCACTGAGTGGAATGCTATCTAATGTAATCAAAGATTGTACTTAAGAGAAGCACCCAAAATAATTTCTTTAAAATAACATGTTGTTATTTTTTGTCTTAAGTCTACTGACACCCACTTTATGGTGGCATTTTTTTAGTTTTGTTTGTTTGTTTGTTTGTTTGTAATTAACATTCACTTCTACCCCAGGGCAAGGTATGCAAAGTACACTAATAATGGTACTGTTTTATTTCAGCGTACAGTAAATGCAACCTTTTAAGTTATTCATTGTGTTCCTGTATTACCAAATACAGTGAGCGATACAAACTCTGTCAAACCTCCCAGATATTTCCTTGTTGTAGCACACAAAGGACAAAGGGATATGTACATGGCGTTCCCCTGCAGCTGAGCCACAAACCACACCCTGCCACATTTGTGCTCACACATTTTAGTGCCTATATCCCAAACCTAAACACTGGTTCAATATTTTGCAGCTTGGTGGATGCACTATTTGGCCACAGTGAACATTTGGTCACATGTTCAGTGTGTGTTAAAAACTGTGCACTTAGATGTGGAAAATATATTACAAAAATCCGAAGTGTCAGTGTAATTTAGTAGAAAAGTATTACAAATTACAAATTAGTTTGTAATTGAGTAAAAATACGTGAACATAATAATTTAAACACACATCACACCAAACACACCTTAGTTCAGGTCATTCTATTCGCAGGTTTTCTTGGTTTTATTTTTGTCTGCTATGTAGTCTGTTTGTAATTTTAGTTATAGTTTACAGGAATTCCCTAGATTCCAAGTTTTCCTGTTATGTCTGTTCATTGTCAGTTTCTATGTTCGGTGTTCTCTCAGTTTGTTCCTGTCTGTTTTATTTTGGTAGCTTCTGTCTCTTGTTTACTGTATCTAGTTTTCCTTTCCCTGTCCCATTGTTTTGATTCGTTTCAGCTGTGTACCCTGGTGTTTCCCATCTCCCTGATTACCTATTCTGTATTTAAATCCTCAGCCTGCTTGTGAGCTAACTGTTGTTTTGTGTCGCACAGATTGTTTTCTGTTGTCTCCTGTCAGTTCTTCTGCATGTTCTCCCATCCAGTTGCTTAGTACTTTGGATTCTGTTTGCTTTCCCTTAAATTCGTTTTTGTGCAGACTCTGTTTTAAATTATCCACCTTCTAAATAAAGTTGCATTTTGAGTTTATTCAGCCAGTCTCGTGAGTCATTATTCGAGTCCTAAAATAGGAATTGTGGTCTGAAGACATCACCTCGGCTCTTTGAAATTATTTTGGGCATTTTCTAAAGCTATTTCCTGAACTTCTTTGACATCACTCTAGTTCATAAATCTTTGCTTGCCAAGTGCTTTTATAGACCTTTTGTGCCTGACAACATCCAAAATTCACCACAGGTACATAAATTCATTACTTTACATAGTAGTGGCCCTAATCATAACTAAGCCATTGAAACTTAACTGGCCTATAGCAAAAATGCCCAGAAGCTATTCAAAAATTTTAATGACTTTATCTCAGAAAATGGACATTTGTGCATTAGTATTAAAAAATGTGTTCTAATTATTTCAACAAGTTATAGTCTCTTTGTCTATTTTGATTAATTTGTATTTCAGACAGGGTGTCATTTTGCCCCATATCAGAGAGACATTATTAAAAATCCTTTTTTTCATATAGATAAAGAAAGGAAGATTCTATGAATAGGAATTTAAATTCTTCTTGCCTGGACTGTCCTTCATTATCCTATACCTTTAACCATGAAAGCAGGTTCCACAAATGAGACTTGCATGCACTCACACAAATACACACAAACACAGATATGCAGGCCGGAGGTCAAAACAAAGTACTAACGCCAGAGGAAAAGATTAGAATGACAAAGGAGAATGGCACTGAGTCAGGAGAGCTGCAAGGAGGAGGACAGCAGAGATGTAGACGCTAAATAATGACTCTCTTGTGGATAAAATATAACCTCTACCGAAAGAGGGGAAAGCAGTGGAGGAAAGTAACCATAACATTTTAGAGGCAGAGTGAAGAAAAGGAAAAACATGGAGTTCAGAAAGCGAAATAAATCTAAATCAGCATTTAGCTTTATTTTATTCATAGGATATGCGTATAAGGAGTGTCCTTCTGCAAAACTGTATAAAATCACATTTCCTGTCAAGATATTCCATATTCTTACAGATCACATTATTCTCTGAACTGTCACTGTTCTGTGTAAACATTTCAAGATAACTGATAATTCAAACAGAGCCAAGTGGGATGGAAATCAGAGTGTGTTTTTGATAAGTAAGTTTCTATATTCTTGCCAGCAATTATTTTGTGAGTGTGAGATTCCCATTCTTCAAGTGGGATCCATCATTTTGGGCTAAAACTGTGAATGTGCAGGTTCAATAGTAGACCGGCACTCCAGGCTGACAGAATCTGGTGGCTTTTATCATCACAAGGCCCATATTGAAGCTTGTACTCGGGGAACATAAATAAATT
>VUQG01019593.1:0-17600 GCA_015106755.1 Etia nguti | reverse complement strand
CCCCTCCTATTTTTTTTTTTTTTTTTTTTTTTTTTTTTTTTTTTTTTTTTTTTTTACTAAGTGAGGATCTACAGTAACAGTTACAGCAAAGCCAAAGTAAATTCAGGAGCCTAGAGTACACTGAAGATCTTTTATATTAATTAATGGACACCCTCCATCTATTGCTGAAGGCGGGTTAAAAGAAGGTCAGGCCTCTATTTTATGCATGTCCAATATGAGTAATAAGGTTATTAATCCCCTCACGTGAACCAGAAGTAATGAATGTTCAGCTGCACTGTTTTCGAATGAGAAGACGAGTCGGGCTATGAACCTTGAGTCTCATGCTGCTGGCAGTGAGTATAAGTCATAGGAAGAGGAGAGTAGATAAGAGAAGAAAAAGGGCTCTGCTAGGGAGAAATAAAAGGGCACCTAACAAAATAACTAAAGCATAACTAAATTAGTTATATATAATAAAATATTTTATTATATGTAGTAAAATAGATGATTATCAGCTAGTGACAAAGTAATCAACATTGATGATCACCCTGCTTATTACTGAGAATCAGATACAGACTGCACAAGACAAGTGGGAAATGAGTTAAGGATGTTCTGTCATCTGACATTTCCGGGGGCAAGAATGATCAAACTCAAAAAGGATACCTAAACTTGGAGACATTTCTATAAGGATAAACTGTGCAACATACAGGTCAGTGCACAATTTGTTGCTTCAGTGACACATTGCCATAACATATTCTGTCTTCTACACATGTTTTTACATTTAATAATCTTGAAAAATCTATAAATTTGTTGAAAAAATAGTGGATATTGTGAAATCCCTGTGGATGAACTAACAAATCCGGGACAATGTACTGCACATCACTGTAAAGTGTTTTATGGTGGCACTATTCTTACCATCTTAATCTTTTCATCATCATATTTTATACATTTTTTTTGATGTATACTGTAAATACAACACAAAGAAAATCATTTGGCAAAGGTAAAAATTTACAGTGCCATGTCATTTTGCAGTGTATCCTTGAAGGCTCCATAAAGTCAGCTGCACCTTCCAAATTCTTGTACTGCACACTTGACACGGTCCTCAGTACCACATGATTAACGGACAAGCTAACACATGACCTTCCATAATTGTCCGTATTAGCCACCCAGGCGTAGACCCTTGACATGACCATGTGGACATCATAGAAGGGGGAGGAACTCCTCTGGGCAGTTACAGGCTCTGACTGAAAAAGAGCCTGAGTGGATGAATTAATAATATTGTAATAAAGTGGCAAAAGCGTAACATTATGCATGCACAGTGGGGGCACACTCCTATCGTGGCTAAGCAGCATGTCAGCCCCTCCCTCAATGAAGCAGAGTGGTGGGAATAGGAGCTACTGCCTGTCAGGATACAACAACAAGGTCAACTGCCGCTTAGCAGCACAGCATTACTTGAATGCCAGTAAAACACATCCCTCTGCCCAGGCTGCTGACCTTGTCTTGTTTAATGAAATGTAGTGACCATGCACAACTTTGCAGCCTGTTAAACAGCCTGTACACTTGCCTGCATGTGAGCAATACCGACTGTGGAGTCTTCCCTCTGAGGCACTATCTGGCTGATCGGACATTTGAAATTCTGTATTAATAAAGGATAATGAAATATTACCTTAATGCCAGTGATGCTGCTTAGAGTGAAGGGGTGTACCCAACCCAATTATTTTCCCAAAACATCAAACACTGCTGTTTTACCAAAACCCCCGCTGTCTCACAGATACACAACTTTGACCTTGCTGCCGTGATGTGTAATAGCAGTGACAATGAACAAATAACCACATAAAAATCAGCTTAATTTACTCTACACTCACACAGACACACACACACAGACACTCACGCACTTACTATTCTTACCCATTCTGGCTGCAGTGGCACATCTGGAGCTGATTGCACCCACTCAAGACAATGCTTTCAATTTAATCAGATGTGGCTCAGCCAGTTCCAGAATGTCCCATAAGCAGCTCTCTGCTCTGCGTCGCTTAAAATAGCACCTGGTCTACTTTTTACAGAAGTCATGTCAAGCTGCACAGAGCAGGTAAGGAGGGCAGACAACTAGATACAGGAATGGCACCGAGAATCTGTTCACTTTCCAAAATATAAAACCCTGTAAAGACTACATACTCTGCTTCTAAAATGCCCCTGTGATTTGAAGCCATGCAAAAGATAAAACAAAACTGTGTTGAAGCAGCTAATTTAATCACAAATAACCTTGTTGATGTGCATCTTTCAGAAGCACATCGCTAATAAGTTTTGTTCCGGGGAATCTAAAATAGATAATGATTATTTGCTGACTGTGGGATGTTATATTAGTGAGTAATTAGACAAGAAATGAGCAAAACTTATGAACTATAATTGTGAACTGAAGTATCACCTTGTGATTCACTAATATAGCTTCTCTGTTCTGGATCTTTATGTACAAATAGTATGGTATAAGAAGTAATTAGCATTGAAGATATAGTTACTTATGCAAGCATGCAATGAACTAATTTTCTAATGCAGTTTTCAGTAGTCAGTCGGAGAGTTACACCCATAGTTTGTTGACTGAACACACAGTTTTTGCATTTTTGCCTTTGTACACCACCACAGTGGATTTTGAATCAAGCATTCAATAATTTCAACTTTAATTTAAGTGGTTTTAGAAAAGTTTAACATTAATTCATAATCAATACAGCTATTTTTAAACATAAACCCTGATTTTCAGAGGTTAAAGTTGATCGGACAAACTAACATAATTTTAAATATAAGAATTGTTTGAAAGGATTACACTATTTCAGAGTGTCACCAGTGGCTTGCACCTTGGTGTAAATCCTGTGTGTCGAGGTGCCACTTGATTGACTTTAAGTGTTGTCAGCTTGGTTAGATGTTCTGATGCTGTTTTTCTAAATCATGAAAATAAGGATCAAACATTTCAGTTGTCATCTGTTGTCTTTCAGTCCCTTTGGTATTGTTGACTTTTGATTTGGTCACTCGTAAAGCTTTTGCTATCTCTCTAATAGATTTTTATTTAATTTTTTCAGCCTAATCATGGCCTTTTTCAATGACATCTCTTGGTCATATATTTTTTGGAGACAATAATTTATAGAACATTAAAGATTAAAAAAGAAAGGAAAATAGAGGATGAAAGTGGTGAAAGACCCAGAAAAGGGTCCTGGGGTAGAGTCAAACATGGGCCGGTGCATTTAGCCTTGTGGCATATGGTCTAAACTGGCGCCCTGGGCCTCATATTTAAAATAACAGCAAAAAGCTCTAGGATGCAAGTTCAACGCTGAAACAACTTCAGATATTATGTCTGCTTCATTTGTCATAAAACTAAAAGAGAACAAGTCACAGCTGGCCAAGAAAATGCTTTTCAGCCAATTGTCCCATTAACTTTGAGCCTCTGAAAATCGAGAACTGAAAATATGGCTCTAATTCCTAAACAGTTAATGAAGTATGTTTGTAAAACTCCTTGACTTAAAGCTGAAAGTCTAAACTTCAGTGAATATATTGTTTTATTTTAAAGCCTCTGTAGGGGTACAGAGGCAAATAAAAAAATAAGTGTCTTTGTCCAGCAGATTATGGATCTAAGTGTTTTTCTTTTATAAAAACGAAGTCTAATGCTTAAATACTGAGCTTGAAATCTGAGGGAAAAGACAGTGAGGTTGACGTAAGCCATCAGGCATTAGCTTCATCATAAATACTTAAGCAAATAACAATTACATTTCATTATTAAGAGTCAATTACATAACTTCAAAGCGCAAAGTCCCAAACTGTATACCTCTACTGCTGTCACCTTCTTTCTTTGAGATGTGAATATTCCCACGACATGTGCCTCATCTCATTGCAGCGTAAGCCTTGAAAAGAACTGAAAAAAATAGTTTGAATGTAATGTAATTTAGCCTACCATGTCAGTCTCCTTGATGGCTGCATCCATCATTGTCAGCAAAGGCTACATCAGTGTTGGCCCCAAGGTTTTGCCAAAGGATGCCTGAATTTTGAATGTCTCACTCAGGTGTCTCAAATCATTGTGTGGAGGAACAGACAAGTCTAAGTGAAAGTGGCAGGGAACACCATGCCCTGCTTATTTTAAACAAGGGACATCTTTCAAACTTTCAAACAGAGATTTACATCCATACAAGCTATTAAAATATCCGCATAAAGAAAACTTTCAAGGTTATATTTACTGTCTATGAGAATCTTGTAGAGTAAATGCACTTTTTTGTGTTACAGTAGTGTAGGATGGGATATTCCGATGTCATCCATCCAGTGAAAGGGATCACAGGGGAAAAAAGAAAGAAAGATCTATTTATGTTTTGTTTACTGTTGACATTTCAGCTGGGTAATGGCTAACTGCCTCATGTTCACTAGGAGCCTATTTTATCATATTTCATTAGTGTGGCTCATTAGGATCAGATGAAGGCCTGGATCAGGCATTTCAGAGGAGATTCCTGGCTACTGAGTGATGTCTGTGACTCTCCCTCCACCTCAGACTTCAAGTAAAAAAAATAAAAAATAAAGCTAGAAAAAAAGAACATCAAAGGCTTTTATCTGCCTTTCATCATGTGGAGGTTGGCAATTTCACAAACCAGTCAATTAGAGCTTATTAAAGCCATCACACTGCTGCGATTCCACATTCAGCCGTTTAACTGATCGTTGTATATGCTGCTTTTTATTCATCTGAATTTATAACATTGTCACAGCCTTATGAATAGTAATGAAAACCAGAATTTATTGTTTTGTGTCCGCATTAGTCTTGTTTTGGTGTAATTAATTTCATGAGGGCACCTCAGGATAGATGCCACATTCTGATTCAAGAAAATAAATCAAATTTAGCTTGTTTGTTTATTTGCTTTTTTTTCCTTTTAAGATTTCCCTTCTGCCTTTATTTTGATGAGAAATCCACAAAAACAACAAACCACCAAAAGGAAAAAAAATTCTCATGGCTTCAAATAAAAGCAGAAAATGATCAAGAACTTGATATTCAAGGGATTAGTATTATCAGGGGGCCATCTGTCCTCCTTTAAAAAAAAAAAAGCGTGATAGGTTTATAAATTACAGCACCTTACGGGATTATATTAATCAACTCCTCATGATTATTATAAATCACTTGATCACCTCAGGGAATATTAGCCCACTTCATGCACAGATTTCCTGTCATTAGAATTCCCAACATCTTGTTTTGATGTTTGGCAGAGTGTATTTGAGATGTACACAATTAAGAAAAACATACACACTTAAAGAGAGAGAAAATCAACAGATATTTTTTAGGTTGCTTAAATGTCAAAACACGTCTTTTTTATCCGTTTGGTTTTGTCACGTGTAACAAAACCAAATAGATAAAAATAGATACACTGCATTTTTGTCATCCAATATTGTGCTTTAGCATCCAACAAAGCCATTGTGTGTGTGTGTGTGTGTGTGTGTGTGTGTGTTCTTTGATGAATGCTAAAGTGCCCTGTGTTGTCAATTTCTGGGACTTTTGTCTTGTACTGGTTCCACCTTGAACTGGTTTCTTGGCTCACTATGAGACAGGAGGCAGATTAATGCCACTTCTTTGAAATCTTGGTCACATTAGCAGCAGCAAGAGCTCAACTCTGAAAACAAATCTAGAATTTGCCATCTGTCACAACATTAACTATTGTCCAGGTCCAAAATAAAGAGACAAAGAAAGAAAGCAAAGAAAATACTGATTGATTCTTATCCAAATTAAAAGGAGAAAGGAGAGACAGAGAGGCATCACTGAAGGCTGCTAAGATTCCTGTGCAACCGGCAATGTTTTGGGTGCCTAGGCCTATGTCAACATATTTTTTTTTTAAGAAAGAAGATGATGCCAGGTTTCAAAGCATTTTATTTGGATGCTCCCCAGTTCCCAGAAAAAAGTCAAAAAAACTGTGAGGCTGCCAGCAAGGAAGAAAATTTACTGTAAGCCACCAACAATAAGTGCAGTTAAAGAAGGAAAAGCAAGTGCAAGCCATCTCTGTGAATTAATCTGCCTGATATTGCATGATCTCACATGAAATGAGCAAGGACTTGTTTTGCAAAAAATGTGGGGGTTTAGAAAATTCAAAAAACCTCTTATTAGGTTTCCCATTTCTATATTTAGCATGCATAAACTGTATGTGCACTGATGATGCAAATTAACATGCTTTGACCACTAAGTTGTCTGACTAATGTTATAAAATCACAAAGCTCAGTGTAAGATATCCATCCTAAGTGAGTTAACAATGCTGCTTAGCAGATAAGAAAGTGTGCACAGAAATCATGTCTGTGTTAATCAATTTTACATATAGACATTCCCAATTTAAAAGAATGATGAGATGCAAAGTGATGTCACAAATAACAAACAGCTGCAGGAAGCTTCAAATGGGATATGTAAGAAAAGTGTTTTGCCTTCATATGTTTAAGAAGATATAAATCTGCAGAATTGTGAAGCCGTCTCCTTCTGCCTCTGCTTGTATTGGTTGCTTCCAAGATACATGATAGCATTGTACGGCAGGGGGAAAGACAGTCTTTATTTCACTGCTGTGGCTGCGCATTGCAGACCACCGGAAAGCCAGCTGCTGACAGTTTTATGGATCCAAGTGAAGGTTCTCTGCAAACCAAGGCGAACTAAGGTTTATTTGCCCATAGAACAGAATGGCTGTGTTGCCAAACAGTCTTAAATGCACACATTGTTTATCTGTGTATCCTCTGAGAGATTTGTGCTGCTTTCAGATGAGAATCTAAGAATGTACAAACACAGTTTTATCCACAGTGTGAGTCTGTGAATTTACAGAATCTGTTTGTATGGACGTACGAGTCCCTTGGCAGTTTGTGTACTTGCAGTGTTTTATTATGAGTATGCTAGCGTGTCATACAGCATGTGATGATGAGTGCACTGCATGTGAGAGAGTGTGAGCATTTGTCTGTGTAATGTGTGCTGGGCATATGCTGATTTGCTCACAGTAGGGACGTTTTGAAGTATCATGTTACATGCGATGCAGCCGTTCACGAGAACAAATCCACACGCACACATTTTCCTCTGCAAGGAGAAAAGCTCTTAATTATTGAAGAGGGAGCACCATTTTCATGAATTAGCAAACAAAGGCAACACTTAAAAAGAAAAAGCCCTGTGGTGTGAAGAGCTACATGGGTGTTGATCCCCTCAACAAGCATGTTTGTACAGTAACTTACCATGTTTAACACTGCCAGGTATACAGAAATGCCCTCTTGCTTATGCTCTATTTTTTTTTTTGGGATACCAATTCTGTTTAATTGTTGAGACAGAACAAAACTAACTGTAAAATATAGTCACTGGAGTCACATGCACATTATTCAAAGTACACTGCCCACACACACAAATCTGATTGCTAATGCCTTAGAGTTGTGTGTTTTTTGTTTGGTTTTTTTTGTATGTTTCGTATGTTCCATTCCTATATTTGCATCATATACCTGTCCGATACTCACCCAAAAAACTGGATCAGATATCAGCAACAATGAGCTGATCCACAACTGCATGCTAGTGGCAGCTAGCTAATATAACAGAGGAACGAACAGCAGTTCAGAGGTATTCCATGTTGCTACATCAACAAGTTGCAAAGGTTTTTTTATTATTATTTTTATCTATTTATTTATTTTTTACTTAACTGGAAACTATGGTCAAGGTGAGGGGACTTTAGTGAAGATCTCTGACAACAATGCTTTTTTGCTCATTAGAAACAGTTGTACTACCTTTATCATACTTATTGTAATATAATGTGTTGTCCGTGTCTCAAGGCATTTAAATATCATTTCAGTCCAGCTGCCTTCTGTCAGGTCCACACCTGTGTGTGAGGAGGACAAAGGAGCAATTACTGGGACTCTAAATGACAGCATTTTGCAGCTTCTGAAATTAGAGCAAGTCAAAAAATAGCATCAATACATTTTACTTTATTTTTTAATATTTTCACTCTATTTCTTTTTTTCCATTTATTTTTTCACTAATAACACCTGCAATTTCGTAAATGTATATTCTTGGATACTTTACTTGAACCTGCTTAAGTCAAGCTTGAGGTTTTGTTACACATAAAAAAATGATTACCAGTCTCTCCCTCATACTCAAGGATACAGATTATTAATTTAACATTGACATAGCCACAGCCAAGGTAGCGATATGAGCTGGCTCAACCAATCCCTCCTATGTACATGTCTCTAATGAAATATTCCCCCCAAACATGTAGCCTTCCAAAAGAGAGAAGCTCATGCATTTCTCAAAAAAAAACAAAAAACAAGCAAACAAAAAAAACCCCGTCTGAATAAACTAAAGCCTTGACACTTCTGCTCTTGTAGATTCACAAGACATTAGCAAGCTTACTATGACAGTCTTAGGAAATAAATGAGTGATTAAAGCAAGTTTAGTAATCCAAATTTCACACTCATGAGAGAATTTCTGAAGTGATGTCTTAAAGTAGCCTGAGGGAGCAGATGGTGAATAGCATTTTATTTGGTGGAAAAAGACGGGCGGGGGGAATAAGCTTGCAGCAGTCGCAGTTTACTTTAATTTAATTTTTCATGTCTCGTGAATTGCCTTTAGTTCCATATTTGAGTTTGTTAATGGAAACAGAGAACATTTTGGCCAGAGTGTGCTTCATATCAAATGGATGAAATTTCTAAAAATTACCATTGCAGTCATTTTGAGACTAAAGCTATTGCAGTTGTATATAATTATAGATGAGAGACCTGACTGTGAAATCCATATCAGTATTATAAAATGGGAAAAATAATGTAATTTAAAATTCTGTTTACAAAGAACAAAGAAATATGATATTTAGCTGGTTGTCAGTTTCATCATCTGAGAAATATGACCCGCCTTTTGCTCATTTTTTTTCTTTAAGCTTTCACCCTTATAAATTTATATAATTTATAAGCCATATTAGTTTGATCTGTACAGCCATCTATAACTCTATTTAAAATTATTTAAATTCAATTATTAATAAAAACCTATAATTAAGTAATGATAATAGCTTTCAATTATCACACACAGAACTGTCAGAATTTTCCAAAGTATGTTCAAAATACCTCCTTGGTGGTTCATTTTATTCAAATAAAGGGCCAAAATAAATAAATAATCAGTTCCAGAAATCAGTGCATCGGGAAAAGTGCTCACTGGGTTGGGCCTGGTATCTTTTGTCTGTAAAGCTTACATTTAACTATAAATGGTCAAAGAAAAGGACCACTTGAATGTTGATGGATAGAAATGAACTTGTGGTTCAGTGGTTCTTCCAATCAACTGTCAAGAAACACCGTTACCTTAAAATTGAATACTGTTGTGAACCCCCCACTCTCTACAGAAGCAGGGGAGTATCACCAGATGGAAACAGAAAAATAATAAATTAAAATCTATTAATATCTGACAAGACATTAATGATAGCATAAGAGCACTCTGAATTCTTACTTTAAAAAGCCCTATTTAAGCACCAGTCATATTACAATTTTTATATTGTAAGGAAACAACCCAAATCAAGGGAACCGACAATCATGTAACAAAGAAATAAATATAAATAAAAGAGAATCCTGACAAAAAAGTTCATCACAGAAGTCTATAGGAGGTCAGCAGTCAAAAGAGAAACTGTAATTAGCACAGCAAATGCTTCTAAGCTAATCATAGGGATGTGTAGTTTGCTGCGCACAAAGTATCATCACAACAAGACAATCTATGTAATCTAATTAGTGAACAGTGACAACATACATAGCAACGTGACATGGCGGCAAGCTGAATTGAAGATGTTCTGACTAACTACTTAGCTGTGCTTTTAGAAATGTGGTGTAGCTGGCAATGCAGCTTGACTAAAGCAAGCACCAGGTAAGCAGTCCAATGAGGAACAGCCCCAGTTGGGGGAGGAGAGGACATCCCTCCAGAGAAGGGCTTGAACAGACCATCATCACAGAAAATAAGTAAAAGACAGATGGGTAATATGGATGGACATAACAATATTTATACCAGTCAGACTGATTCACTCGTTTAGGTTAACATGAACCTATTGGTTTTTGTTTTCTTTATGGTGAATTTTGCCTGCATTATGACTGCAACTCAGAATATTCAGTGAAATCAGTGGAGAGCTGTCGCTGGCTTCATTTCCAGACTCCAAATTTACACTATCCCCATGTGTGTTTACCAGGTGAGGTGACCGGAAAACGCAGAAATTGTGGGGCAGCCATCATGCTATCCCCGGTGAGCTCCGTGTGCTCGACAGCACAGTAGTGTTTACTACAGCGATTTTGCACACTAAAACTACATTTTACTTGGTGATAGGCAGATTATAAGATGGACAAGATCTATGATGTTTTATTGGATTTTCTACAAAATATCTCAGAAATATTTGCAGCAATGTGTCAGAGGTTCTGTCCAGGTGCGATTACTCACCACATTCAAGTTTCCAAGGCGTTAAAGATACAGAAGGAATCTGTGAAACCAAAAAGAATCAAGGTGTAACAAGGCTGAACTCACCAAGTAACAGGCAGTAGACAAAATCCACTTTATATGACTTATTTCATCTAAATTCCACACCCAGTGCTACAACTGGTGTTCGGCACCTGAGACATATGCATATGAGTCATTTATCTCACTTTATTTATCAGTTTACCAGCAAAGACAAAGAAAAGTCACCCTGACAGGTACATGAAACCAACTTTAAATACAAAAGGATGCACGGGGACACCTGCAGTCAGTGGAACATCTGTGGTACAAGCCGTTGTGCAATGCTCCCTTTGATTTCATCAGATAAAACAACTAGATTTTTTTCACACCATATAAGAACAGTTTGTTATTATTATTTTTTTTTTTTCACCCACCATTTTCCACTTGCACCTGTGCTGGCTTGCTAAGTCATAGCCTTTTCTCACAACATCATTCATCTTCTGCCGGTCTGAAGGTTAAGGACCTTCTCACCTGACCACCACATATCACTGATTGCAGTGTAACACGAGTGTGACTGTGTGAGGATGCATGTCACGCTTTGGCTGCACACCACTGGTTCAGCTGGCGTAGTGTGAAAACATTTACAGTTTAAGGGCCCGCTGGGATGCCTGCGTTTACAGTGTTGGCTTCATTTCCTTCTTATTTTGAGTGGAACAGGAGGACTGTTGTTGAGATTCTATGCAGAAAGAGGGAGAGAGAGGGATGCTCACACTCCCATCGAATGCAATTTGTTTGGTCAAATCTGATATTTATGGCCCACATTGTGTTTATCAAGTGACCTGATTAGGTTTGTGGGTTTCAACTGTGTATTTTTGTTGTTGTTTACACAATGACAATGCTAATGTCTGTTAGAAGAATCTGGTAACAATAAAGAAGTGTGCTGTAGTTGCTATTCTTATTCTGTTTCCATGACATTGTTCTCCAGTTGAAAGTATAATTAAAATCATGCCATTCTCCTTTCACTTTGGCTATTTAATCTATTTGCCTAATCTATTAGCCATGCATCCTGTTCACTGTTTATGCAACTTTGGATTGCAAAATTATTCGATATGTACCAATACTGTAATAAAGTTTAGATAGGGAAACACTGTAACAGGGGAAAAAGGTATCTATCTGTAGAAGGAATCAGGTTTTTTTCCCCAAAATTTTTAGTTGTGAAGATCTTGTCCCTTTTTAGGGAGGACCATGCTGCCCACTTCCATCTCACCCTATCCACTTCTGTCACCTCAGTCCTCAGCATATCCTTCACTGCAACCCCAAACCTTTTCTGGGGTCATACCATTTTCCTCCTGCCTGGCAGGTACATCTTTAGCATCCTTTGTCCAGTATATCCATTATCCGTTCTCTGCACATGTCCAAACCATCTCAGCATTGCCTCTCCTGTCTTTGTCCCCAAAACAGTCAACGTGCGCTGTCCCTCTGGTATACTAATTTCTAATCTTTTCCATCTTGGTCACTCGTAATAATAATCTTGCCATTTTCAGCTCAGCCTCCTATGGTTTTGTTAGTGCCACCATCTCCAAATCACACAGTACACAGGTCTCACTGCCATCTTGCTTCTTGCACTTTGCTCCTAGCCTTCTGTCACAAATCACCCCTGACACTCATCTACACCCTGCCTGCACTCTCCTCTTCATCCCTCAAATGTTCTGTCTTTTGCCTTGGATGTTTGACCCCGGGTATTTAAACACATCCATCTTTACAATCTCTACTCCTTGGAAGTTCCCAATCCCTCTCATTCACACACATGTATTCCATCTTGCTTATACTGACTTCTAATTCTCTGTGGTGCATACCTCTGCTTCTCCAGGTTATTTTCTGTCAGCTCCCTACTCCTACTACAGAATGTCAGTTATGGCGATACGGTCCCCAAAATTCATAGATGTGTTGAAAAACCACAGCAAACCACAATAAAAGGCTGAAACTTGTCCAGAAACTTTCAAATGTATGGTGTTAATGAATACACCCTGTCCACTAAAAGCATCTTTAAACATTACGAGGGCTCAGTTCCAATCAATAATACATTTTTAGTTAAAATGAAAGACTCTAGAAATGTGTTCCTAATTTCAAGTTTGGCCCTACATGTTTTCACTGACATTAGATGACTACTGTACCAGACTAATAGCTTTCTAAGGGTAACTACCACCATGTAACAAGCAGACATCACTGTAAATTAAATGGGACAAGTTTTTATGAACTACTTTGTAAAACCCCTTTAAAACATTAATCACAATACTATACATAATGCTAACCATGTTTAAGAACTGTTGCTAGTGTGTTGTCCTCAAGTTTGATGAATGTTTTACAATAAAAATAATAGTGACTTATACCTGGAAGCTAACTGTACAGCTTGCACCACTGGTTAAACAAAGATGTGAGAAACACCCCGCACCTTTGTGAAGTACAAATTGTAGCCACTCCAAATCAATCCAATTCATATTTGGACTATTATGTATGTGATAACTTCCACATTGAAATAATTAGAAAATATTTTGCAGAATAAAGATAGGAAACTGAAAACTCTATATTGGCACACACATATCCCACAATAGGCAATTTGTATGTAGCTACACATTTGACTCAAATAGGAATAAAGAATTAGAAATCCTCATTCTGATGTACCAGAATGAAGATTGGATCAACTGATCCAAAGCAATACCATAATTTATATAGTATACCTTTAAAGCATAAAAACCAAGACATCTGTTTAGCAGTATCAAAGACTGTCAGTTATTCTCAGGGGTTTAAGCATATTTTAATAAATATGGTGGACTAGAAGGACTAGAAATAGGAGTCATTAACCATCCCTTCCCACACACAACGTATTAGTAGCGACTAAAAAAGCGGGACTCTGTAGACACAGCTTTTTCAAGGATGGTGACTGGAGGTCAAGGTCCCACCTAAAAGTGCAATTAATTAATATATGAAATGAATGAAAGGGAAAGGGTGAAGGTGAGAGAAATGAGAGGAGGACAGGGAGACAAATACAGTGCATAGACTGACGGTCAGATAGATACAGTAGACAGTCATTTTCTGTGTGCTCTACATTACCAGCTTCATAATCATGCTTTTCATGCTTTTCATCCAGGGCCACATTACCATGGCACACACCCTACAGGCTGTCTGATTTCTCAAAGGGCCTTTGCATATTGAATCAATTCAAGTGAAACAGAGCCAGCACAACGTAATAGGAAATCCAGCTCTATCACTGTAGGACATCAGAGTCTCCTCTATGACAAAAATTTTCATTCAGCCGCTCAATCCGAGCTAAAAATCCAAACAATGCCAATGTTATTTTTAATTTAATTTAATTTTTTTAAAAAGCTTGTTAACATCAGTCTATTTATAAGACAAGAATTTGAGTTCACAGCATGCTTTCGATTCTTTCAGATGTGTTTGGTTGTTGGGCAATTAAAAGAGAATATGAAGGCCATGCGGGAACAAATGTAGCCTTTTGTCTACTTTGATCATACTTAGCAAGCATAAGAGGAAGAACTATTTCTGGGATATTTTTTTTTCTATATATGTTGAAGTTGTTTTGTGTGCAGCTCATCTCTCTGTTAGTGACTTTCTTCATTTTTGTGCATTTGGTGATGTAATGAGCATATTATCTTATTTTCATTGGCTCCCTGTCAGATCCAGAATTGAATTTAAAATCCTTGTCCTCAAATACAAGGTATTGAATAATCAAGCCCCATCTTATCTTAAATAGAACGGTATGCTTCCAATAGAGCACTTTGATCACTTCCCATGATGCACTGAGCTTTTCTTCTTCCCCGACCTCTTTTCACTTACTATGTGCTTATACACCACTCTGCATTATTCATTAGTTATTATTAATCGTTGGTTTACTTCCACAATGTGTCTTTTGTCTTGTCTCCCTCCCCCGACCCCCAACCGTTCGCAGCAGATGGCTGACCTCCCATGAGTCTGGTTCCGCTGGAGAGTTCTTCCTGTTAAAAGGGAATTTTTCCTTCCCACTGTTGCCAAGTGTTTGCTCAAAGGGGTTTTCTCTCTTATTATAGGGTCTTTACATTTAAAACAAAAGCACCTTGAAGTGACTGTCATTGTGATTATTGTGCACTATATTACCGGAGACTATGTTTAAGTTTAATAGGGGGGATCTGTAATCACTTATCCGCCTGCTTTACTGGGTATTTGGCTACTCATAGTCTGCTCATTACATCAAAACCACTTTCCCACGATGTCATTCTCAATACTGACATCCTTATTCTAGTCCAATCATCTTCTCGCCCACCTTCTTCGAGCCAATCATCCTCCATTCTGTGTCGTTTAAATCTGTGCTCTCCGTCGTGCTCCCTTTCAGGCTCTCATTCGTGGAACCCACCTACTCCCCATCTCCACCTCACCCAAACGACTCAGAGCTCCATCCAAGCCTCAATCTTCATCTTCACCACCACCAGGATCAAGACTCCAGGGTTCCTGTCCTAAATTCTATCACCACTGGTATTCAATTATACCATGATTGGTCATCCACGTCTAATCATCAAATACATTCTTATTGCATTATACACACACACACACACACACACACACTTTATGTGATTGGGTCCAATATTGTCGCTTCCACTGTGCCAAGGCACGAGTACTAAAGGACACTTTGTGAGTATCTCCGTGACCCCAGCAGCAACAGACAGAACAGCAGCTTTTTACACCATTAAACAAGAAGGTGCTGGACATCTGGAGTTTATTACAACATGTCTTTCATGCCTATCCTCATTTAGCTTCTTGATGGGTTTGACTGTGGTGAAAATGGCATTGTAACCAATTTTCCTCTTTTTGTTTGTAGCTCAAAAGCATTTTGGTCGGTCTTCAGTACAAAGAAATGATTGCTCTTTGTTATGAACACTGGCCATAGCTATTTTTCAAATGTCTGTCCTTTGTTTCTTCACATGACAAGAAAGGTCCTAATTACATTCATTCAGAAAGTGTGTTGGAGCGTTTTCAAGTGTAAGATGGAAACGTAAACACACAAAACAAAGCCCAGACATGTGGTCAGTTTGTTGACTATTGTCGATGTTTCTCACTGTCAGCATGGGTCAGTACTAATGCAGTTTGCACTGACAGAAAGGCAGACAGCAACTGTGTCTGTAATTGTTTAGATAAAAATCAAATTAATAAAGCAATTAATCAAGTGTGGGAATTATCTTTGCGAAGAATAATAACAATAAATTACAGTGAACCTGAGGCTGATTATAGTACCCTGCTAAGCAACAATCAATCTGAATACATTTTTTTAAAGTGGCAGTGACTTTTAGAATCTCATTCTCATGCAGCAGTGTACCACTATTTAGATATTCAGAAGTTAAGAATAAAATGAATTGAATACCTGGATGCTGACAAACCTTTTCTCTTCATCATGTGGTCATGCCTTTGACATGTGTTTCCAGTCCACAATGTCCAGCAAATGGTTGATCACAGAAAAAAAAAGTCATTTTTGCATATACAGTAGAACCTCATGCATGTTTTTAAACTTTATGTTCACTGATGGACATCACATTAAAGGATGCCACAGAAACAGAATAGAAAACATGCGTTAATGATGGCATGTTTACATTTTTGTCCAATTACTCACCGTAATGTTTCATCGGTGCTTGTGTTCCTCTGAAAGTGGCGTTTTGTACTCACAATGCAGAATACATTTGTTGTGCAAGGAAAACATCAGTGATGAAGAAGGCTGAAAAAAATTGGCATGCTGTCAAGAACTGAAACACTTTTCTTTGTGCAGGCACCAGAATTTCTCTTCTTTTTCTCCTGTTTTCTCCCCATCTTGTTTGCTCCTGCAAGTGACATTAAATGTGTTTTTGCGGGGGAGTTGAAAATCCATAGCATGTCTTAACCTGCAAATGTGGCCTTGTTGTGGCCTAAAAACCTCAGATTCAACACAACCTTTTATTTATGTGTGGCAAAAGTCTGATTGCTGTGTAAAGATTTCTTGGAATGGGAAGTTTTGTTTCAAAAGTGGCTTCTGACTGGTTTTTGAATTCAAATTCCTGAGAGGGGGAATTAAGAACTCTTCTCTCCCTGTGTCCCCTTGTTTGCTCTCTGGCAATAGTTTAGCTTCCCCCTTCTTTCCACTGCTTCCCGCTGTGTTCTTAAACATTGGCACCTGTGTCTCTGCGACAGGGTCGGTGGAACCGCCGCCGCGGTGGCGGTCACAGCAAAGCTGCGTGCTCCATGTCAATAAGACCTCAGCTCAGCTTCAAGACCCCAGGCTGTCAGAGCCCAAGTCTCATCAGCTCGCAGTAGGACTAACGAAAACCTCAGCAGTTCATGCAAATGCATTCTGGTTTTGATTCCCTCAGTAGTCCTGTGGTTTGCGTGCAATTCCAGTGATTCCAAAGGCTTACTGGACCAGGGTGGTCCGACAGAATTAAATTATTAACTGCTACAAAATAATAACAAACTGGTGGTCAGTGGGATGATTTAAAGGGTGGGATTGGTGATTTAAGTTAACAATCAGAAAGACAGAGGGCCTGTTTGCCCTGCAGGTCTGTTTACAGTGCAGGCACAGCTCAGAAAAGACCAAATCGATCCAGAGCTACTCACCGACTCCAATTACCCTAACAGGAGAATGATGATGGGGATCATCTGCTATGCCACACAAACCCAGTCAGGGTCGCATCGGCCACATCGCCTACTCATTTTCTCATTTTTCACTCAGAATCTCACGGCTCCAAACAACCGTGAACTGATGATATGTAATCTAGCCTTCCCAGTATGACATGGGAGTTTGCTGATTTAGAAATATAAGTTTGCTCCTCATTAGGCATATATGTTTAATGGGTAATTATTCACAGGGTGTATAGAAGCTGCTTGACAACTAAACTGTTAGAGTACACGTCTGGGTTTTTTTTTTGCTTTAAGTATTGGGCTTCATCTGTATAACATATGAACAAACCCAAAATAGATGAGCATTTTACACTACATGTATTAGTGCAAAATTCCATGTAACAATCTGTTTTCCACTGGAACAGCAGCTGCTGTTGTCTTGTTTTTTTGGGTAGGACATATTAAAAAAAGAGAAAAAAAGGCTGCAGTTGGAAATACTCTTTATTCCAAATAAACTGGGTAATTTATTGTGCATAAAAACTACAGGTATACAATATTTAGTTACATTGGTTGTTACAGTTAG
>VUQG01019592.1:26425-38574 GCA_015106755.1 Etia nguti | reverse complement strand
GTCAGGATTTCTCTTTCCGTATTTCTTAAGCACATGACTTTCATATACTGTTCATCCTTTGTAGATATTTCCTTCCACATCTCCTTTCTTCCTCCAATTCTCCAGTTTCCTCAAATGTTTTAGGGACACGCTGCACACCATGCCAAGATGCACCAAGTTTCTGCCTCTTACGTAATCACCTTATTAGTGCAAAAATACTGTTTTATGCCTGTCTGCCTGTACTATCATTGGATTTTTTTGTAGATTCATCTAAAGAAATGGAAATAATGTATGTGTTTTTTGATCACTTAAATAATCAGCTATAACTAAATGTTGAGTTTTATGATTTTATCAGGTGATCAAAGGCTGACAGCCTCATGCAGAACTTTTATTGATTTCATATGCTTGTGGTATCTCTCACTAATGCTGCCACACTCCCCAGGATTACATGAATTTAAGCTTCAATAAATGACACAATTCCAATGCTGCGTGGATGTTTTTATTCCAACAAAAATGTACTATATCTTGTTAATATTAGTTTGTGTTAGGAGATTATTGCAGGAGGCAGGTTCTGCATGATTCTTTATGATGAAAATGGAGAACAGGACCATGTGTAAGGTTACTTGCCACATTAAAAAAATGGTTTGGTCACCCCTCTCACTTTTTGCACTCTAAAAGGAAAATGAATTGAATTTGAATGCGATGTGAATACATTTGCGCCCCCTCCTTTTCTGTTTCCTCATAATTTTACCCTCTCATTGGAATCAATTCATCGATATGTAAATGACAAGAAATATTTATGTCTTAGTCATGACGTTTGACTGTCTTACAGAAGACATTTACCACCAATCCATCACTTTCTTTGTGGTGAAGTGCAAACAGCTCTCAGGTTCAGTAAATATTAAAAGAGAGCAGTGCTTCAGTTTGAATCTGTCACTAAAATCAGAATCTGATCTAGAAACAGAGACTAATGCACTGTTGTTCTTTAGGTGTTACGGAGCTTCATAAGCAGCAGCTGTCTTTTACTTGTAAGTGTGATGATGATAACCGTCATCAGATAGGCCCACTATAGTGTGTGGAGAAAATGCATATTCATGTTCATGTTTGCCCTATTAGGCATAGGCAGTTATTATAAATGTAATGGGCTTGCAATGATTCCGATGTTGTTGTTATACAGTGATGAGAAGTGAATGATACCTTAGCTGTAGATGTTGCCTGCCTCAGAGAAGGTCAGCTTTAAAGAGTAACTGGATTGTGTGTGAGGTGAAAACTGAGTCATTCATGTTCATCAGTTCATCAGTTTTATTATGCAAGGCTGACAAACTGTCACCCAACTGAAACCTTCCTGAGCAGGCTCGGTTTGTCTGTGACCCTCATTACACAGTTGAAGGGAGAAAATGACTTGGTGAGTTATTGGAGGGTGGATGGGCAGATAAAGCCATAAAGCCACAGCTTCTGTCTGAATACAAATTAATAGCTTAAACTGACAGAAAGTTTAGAAAAGAAGCGCTCCATTTTTTTCTTTGTTTGTTTTTCTTGTTTTGTTTTTTTAAGCTACGAACTGAATTTAGTGACCATACAGAGTGGCTTGGGGTTTGGAAAGAAGCCATAATAACTAATATAACATCTGCTTGTATATTGTTGAATTCAGTGGGATGAATCCACAGAGAGCACTGAGCCTCAGAGCAGCAGCAACATGTCAGCTAATCACAGTCTGTCCACAAAGAAAAATCTGCAAGCACCAACAACATAAATTATTATACAACTCATTTCTGAATTATTCTTTTCCCTATGCTGGACTAGACACTAGACCGTAGGGTATCCCCACCTGTCAGTTCCCACTTTAATCCCTGAGCATACGAGTAGCAGCTCTCCATTCTGCATTACTTAAAATAGTGCCAGGTCTACTTTTTTTTTTCTACCGATGTTGCACACAGCATGTGAGGAGAACAGTAAGTCAGGCACACGAACTGTACAGAGAATCTAGTACATTTTCAAAATTGAAAAACTGGATCAACAGCAGCGTGGTGCTGATGTTGAGCCGCACTGGGAGGGAATCAGCAGTTGCTTACCTTGCTAAAAATGTACTTTAAACTTCAGAAAGCAGAGGTTCTCATTAAGTTGAGGGTGATTCCTGAGTCACCTGAGTCATTGATTTCACTTCTGAGCTCACGATGATAGATAAAGTTTCCATCTTAGAGACAGAAAAAAGATTTAGAAGATAGATTGATAGAATTTCACTGGTTGCACTGTAGACATTTACAGATATCTAGGAACAGTCTAGATTCACAAAAGCAGTTCATACTAAAAATTCCATACTGTGAATTCTGAACTGCCAACTGGTTTATGGAAAATAGAATACACAGAAATATACATAGAATTTCCAATGCACTTCATCTGTTACATCCACATCCCAGAAGGAATTAAATAAAACAAGGAGACATCCATCCATCCTTTTTCTTCCACTTATCCGGGGTCGGGTTGTAGGACTATTCCAAACCCCTCCCTGTAATGGTGGCGATAACATCACCATGCGTATCGATTGATTGATCATTTATTTCGAGCATACGCGTACAAATATACAAGATAGAGCATATATACAGGAAGGAAAATATTGTCTTTTAGTACAACAGGTGCTTGAAAAAGAGTGGGAAGAAGTAATACTTATATACTCCCACTCCATTCACATATTCATTGCTCAGCCATGTAGTTGTGCAGCTTCTTCCTGAGTTTATGTAATATTTTTTATAACAGTGATAATTTCTAATATTGGACATTTCTATATTGAAAACAGCTCTTGTAGCTTAATGCTGCCCTTATTCCTTTATAGCGTGAAACCCATATCTTTATACACTGATTTACATTTCTGGATATCTGGACATTGCTTGTGCTTAGCCCCTAACCCATTCCACAAATTAACCCCACAAACAGACACACAAAAACTTTTCCTAGTAGTTCACTTTAAAATTTTCATTCCCCCTCAAATTGTAGCCCCCATCTCTCTGGTTGAAAAGATTTTGAATATTGACTGGTAATAGATTATTTCTAGATCTAAACATTATCTGTGCTGTATTGTAATTACCCAAGTGCTTATTAGCACGACCTAAAATATTGGCTTACACATAACAAATATATAAAATACACAGCATGAAATACACTTACTAAGTGTCATTTTAGTTATCGGCAGCTTAGACAGCATATTTAGTAAAGAACACGAGGGAATAGCATGATAACTGACACCAAAGAAAACAACTCTAACTCACCAAATCATCTCAGTCAAACATCTTTTATCAGCAAGGAACGAAAGTCGGAACACCATCACCCTCAAAAGTTTCAAATAAAAATCCATCTGTTCCCAACTTCATCGGCTGCTTAATCTCTTTTGTGCTATTTGTGCTCATACAGTCTCCTGCTCGCTCTCGCTGCTTTTTTACAATGTTACAATTTGACAGATGAACAATACACCAAAAACAAAAGTTACAAAATTTTTTTAAAAAGCAATTAAACTATAACAACTCACACTCATTTAGGGACAATTACTGAGATAACTATATTGACATGGTGTAAGCAGTGGATTAGATAACAAGAGGAGAACACTCTGAATGTGTAAGTTGTCTGCTATATATTCTCGTCTTATTCCAAAGGCATACTGCAGGATAACTTTTTTATGAATCTCATATTAGAGTTTGAAAGCGCACATAAAGTAAGCTCATATGCTGCACTGCTGGTGAAGCTCTGACTCTTCTTTTGTTATAACTTTGCAGATTTTGAGATAAAGTGGATCGAAAAGAGGAGTATGATGAAGAAAAAAGAAATAATACAACTCATCATTGGATGAGGAATGAAAAATATATTTTTCTCAGAGATTAAAACTCCTCTTCAGAATAGTTGAAGTGCAAGGAGAACATTTGTGTTAACAGACAGTTAAGAAGCAAGACAGCAAATCTTTTGAGAAATTAACCGGATGTTAAATTTACAGTACTGAACATGTTTAAATGTGAAAATAAATCTTATTGATCATTAAAGATGGAATAGCATTTTTTACTTAATCATTTATAACTCTGTCATAATGACTGTATTGCTTTCCTTTTTAATGAGCTAAGCTAAGACATATATTTTTAATAGATTCAGCATTTACTAATTTTTTATTTATATTTTGTCTTTTAGCTTTCATTTAAAACTCGATGATATTAACAATGCTGCAAATATGCAAATGTATAAATACGTAAAATTGCCATGCATAGCACATTATGATATCATGTCAGCATTTTGCCTGGGAAAGTTGAAAAATTGACTTATTTTAAACAACATTTTCTTTAATTGCCTGTATTTTCGTATCATCTACAACATGAAGAGCCAACAATATGTTGAGTTAATTTAATCAAGAAATTACCATCACCACACAATATCACCATGGAAACCTCTGTTGGAAATCTTCCAAGTAATGTTACAAAACTTCTTCAGTTGCTGGCTTGATAAGTATGCTTTACAAGAAGAGATCCCTATTGCAAAATCAAGGAGAGAAGTACGAAAAAGGCTCAAACCTACAACTAATCAGCCACTGTGCAGTATGTGTTCTCCCCAGTCCTCTCTCTCTCTCTCTCTCTCTCTCTCTCACACACACACGCACACACACACACACACACAAAGAAAATGGAAATCATTTTCTGGGAAACTTGATTCAGTTCAGTTGGGTGAATGATGAACACTTCTCCCACAGAAAGCATTGCATCCAAATAAACTGAATCACCTTTCTGGGATTTCCTTACCTGGATTATTGAACATTCCTCAAACATTTTGAAAATCACTTGAAATACCTGAAAGTACCCATATGTATACACTGTCAGTTGCGGATATATTTTCCAAAAACAAAAATTACTCTAATTTTTTTCCCCATATTAACATGTAGAGCAAAAAAATACTCAGTGATTTGAACTTTAAAATATTCATTATGCAGTTTTTAAAACTCCCAGTTGTAGTCTTGATTGGACTGTCATTGCTAAACCACTTGAGCCCCAGAAGTGTTTAATAATTTGTTCTTGTAGGTCCCGATCTGGGCCGCATCTTTTTTGTCCGAGTGCGATGAAGAGGTCTTCTGATGACTGTTGTCTCCTGGCTGTTGGTTATATTGACTCTGAAGTGTCTTTGCAATCCATTTAGCCTATAATAAGCCCTCTCATATTCATGAAAGCCTCCAAGGAGAATGTCTCTGGAGGACACACATTTAAAGCCTCCCGATGCTTCCTTTTCATTTTTCACTCATCTGTGCATCTGTTTATATAGACTAACCTTTTGTCAGTTTCAGGATTATCTGAGGCAGAGTATTAAGGCTGTTAATTGACTTCAATTAGTAGCCAGTCACACCTCCGATGCAGTTTTTTGTAACAAAGAAAGTCCAGTTGATTATCTGCATGGGTCTTTATAAAACATTAATATTTCAGGATTCATGGAACTGTTGTTATATACAGCAGGGACGAGGATACACAGTGCAGTGTGCCAGAGGAGTAAAAGAGGGTCTTTTAATGAGTCTCAGTGGTTGTCAGTGGTACACAGGTACACTAAGTGGCTACTTATCTTTTTAGTAATAACCATATATAACAGTGGAAAACTAAGGTTTTTACACAAGATAAAGGTTTGAAAATAAGATCTGGAATCTGGAATTACTCTATTTTTAAAAAGGGGGAAAAAAATCAAGAGAGAGTCTCCCTTTGCATGTGGGGAGATTATATTCATAAATTCCTTTCTGAGATAATATTTGATGAATTGTAACAATTTGCATTAGTTTGCCAAGGCTACTTGTTATCTTTGAGTGCTTTTTAATGATTTTCTCATCTTCTTTGCTTCACTGAGGAACTGAGACTGGATCTGTTTTTTTTGTTTGTTTTTGTGGGATTTTCTCTGCATTTTTTTCTTCCCACATATTTTCCCTTTTTATTAGAGATGAATTCACCAATTTTAATACTTGACGTCAAGAATGTTTATGTATAGCTTTTTACATATATGTACATTTATTCACTTAGACATCTTACTGTCTCATAATTCTTAAGGAACTTAGAAGGTCGATTAGAAAGTTTTATTAAAGTTTTTTTTTAAAAAGGACTAAAGTAATCATGTTCCTGCCAAACAAAGACAAATGAGTCTAACATGGCTCTGAGGTGGTCCTGCACACAGCCCACAGGCAGCTTTGCAGGTCATCCCTTGCTGATGGTGTTGTCGGATAAATCACAGAGGAGACAAAAGTTATAATATACATAGAGCTGAGGTGAAACCGAGTGTTAAAACAATGGGAAGCCACCACTGCTGCTCCTTTCTGTGCTTATCCTTCTGTATTTTTGGATCCTTCATAGTGTTTTTCGTGCGTCTCTGCCTCACTATTCCAGCCCACATTTCAACCAATCATCATTTGATCTATTTGCACATGAAGTCAGGTACTGTTGGGTTGGGTTTTGGAAGACCGCACACAAGCATGTTTGCATTGGTTGCATACCCTGTGCTTAGGCTCTATGTAGCAAAAATCCTACACAAATGCAGCACCGTGAAACAAGCACTGGTTGGTCAGACTGTAGGTAAAATCTAGCCCTTTGATTTAATACATCAGCAATCATTAACATATTAGCTTCAGCCTGAAAAGCACCCAATTTATCATTCTGCCTGCTCTTTCACATTTGCTCTTTTCTCAGCTCTCAAATTGGATGGTCAATATATTTTGGCTGCTACTTAAATAATGTGATGATTATCTGTGAACGTGAGTCCCTTCAGAATTGCTTTCAGCCATTCACCATCTTTCATCCCATTTTGTATGAGTAGAACACCAAATACTTTTTTTTCTCTATATCGACTGCCTGAAGCATCTTATATCCTCCTCAAAGTATACTTAGAAGGTTAAAAAAGTCCAATTTTTCTTTTGCCTTTAACCAAGGTTTACTTATAAGTGGTACTCAGAATGCAGCATAATGGATGTGACAAAGGAGATGGAACTGCAGTGAGCCTGAAAGTAATGAAATACAGATACAGCTATCTATCACTGAGTAAGGAAGGGGCAGACAAAGATGGGGGACAGGTGAAACAAGAGAGACATATGGAACAGGTGTACAAAAAAAAAGAAAGAGGAGTTTTGTTTTCTTCTTTTATAAATATTTGAGTCCTATGTCTTAATTTTTAATTGCTAAATTAAGTATTTTGGGGTCAGGGCCATTTTGGGGGCATTATTGATTATTGGCCTTGATCTTAAATTGAGCTGACATCTCAAATTACTCAAAATACAGAATAATTTATTGTATTTAAGTTTTTTCTTACTTTAAAGTAAGACTGTAACCTCCTTTCTACTGCACTGCACTTCGGGAAGCGTGCGAAGTTGGTGAGTGGCGTTTAGCACTGTTTGGAATATTTTACCTTCCTAGCTTTCCACACTAACCCTACATTCGCTAAAGAAAGGGAGGGTTAGTGTATTTAATTAACCTGTTAAGGGTTGGTATAAAACTTGAGAACAAGGGATTATTTTCCCATGGCATCTCTGCCTGAGGAACCTGGTACAGAGTTGTGACTGGTGACCTACACTGTGGAACAGATTCTGTTGGCAACTGGGGAGGAGAACAGCCACAAAAAATATAATGTACTGCCCTCAGATGAATAACACCCATGTTGCATTTGTAAGAGAGTAGCCTTGAGTTCAAAGGTTAGTTGAAAAGAGCCTTATGTTAGATTAGCTTTTGTTGTTGCTGCTGCTGTTTGTTCCAACATTAGCAACTGTGTTTGTGACTTTGCTATGCTCCCATTTATTCCAAATAACCTCACTGAAAAACATCTTACTCATTCGAAAAAATTTGCTGAATTGTCTGAGCAGATTTGTCTGAATTGTAGCGTGTCTAGTTAATGCAAAGAAATGCACTGATCTATTTAAAAATATGTAGTATCTGCTGTGTAAGTGAGCTCTGGCAATATGAACGGTTTTTTTTAGTGTGGTGTGACGTTGAGCATAAAGTTCATCAAGTTCACATATTCAAAAGGTAACAACAGGCAGTAGCTCAGGTTAGTAGCAGCTTACGGGCAATATTATTAATGCTATCAGTGGTAGCCTGTAGGCAAAGCAGCAGGCAGGTAGCAGAAGAGATCCGAACTTGTAATGAGCATCAACACAACACTGATAATGAAAGATTTTTGTTAGTGACGAATTTGCTGGATATGATGCTGAAGTTTTTTTCCACGATTTAGAATGATCCACAAACTGTTTTGCTTCTTCTTGACTGCTAGCAAAGCGACAGACAAACCAACCGAAAAGATTACATACTCCTTCCCTTCAGGGGAAGAATGATAACCACTGTTATGATACACATGTTTAGGTTTTGTCGAGCCAGCTATTTCAGAGAAAGCTTGGTTGTGTTGGACGTCCTTTGTACTATACCTCTCTTTGTTCAGTTTTTTTTTTTAACTTTGTAAAGAGCCTTGGAAGTGGTTCACTGTTCCTTTTTCTGCTATTGCTGAGTATCGTAATTTACCAAACATCAAGTGGTTAGAAGTAGCATCAAAGATATAGCCATTGTGTTCAAACCAGATTTCTGCTAATAATAGAATTTTGCTTCTGAAGCTTTAAGATTATTTAATAAACTAAATAAAAAACTCACAGTTTAATATTAACTCACCTATAATAGTAACCAGGGTTTGGTGTTGCACAAGTAGTTTACTGTAGCACTAGCCAGTTAAAATAAAATGACAGAATGTAACACAAAGACAGCCTATTTGAATCAAACTTTTTAAAATAGGTTAATTGGGCCTCTTTTTATTACACCCTAATCATTGCCCATATTGGTACTTTAACATTCATCTAATTTATGACAAGGCCTTCTGTGATTTTTTTAAATGTTTTTGAAATTAAGAAAAAATCATTTTAAATCATGAGCTCAATCGTGGGCATAGATTATAATCTGCTTTCAGCAATTCTACAATTACACATTAAAAGGAAATGAGAAGACTTTCTTTCAGCAATTAGATTTGAGTGCTCAAAGACAGGATTATCAGTGGAATTACTAAAACCTGGGAGAAAGGTAAGACAGCATCATATAACTTTTTACTTGAAAAGACAAAGGAAGCTTTCATTAAAAAATGGTTTTTTTTCTGTTAATGATATAGACGTTCCAAATTTAAAAAACTTTAGGATAAAATATATAATGTACTGTGTATATACTCCACATTTATTTAATGGGACAAAAGGTTAGGTATTATGTTTTGATGACATATCTCAGGCTTCTTGATGGAACCTCAAAAACCATTTCAGGAAAGATGACAGGGCTGATCTTACAGAACAGTCATGCTAGTTTTGTGGATACTGGAGAGACTCCCTAAACTGCATGAGGCAGCAGAGGATTGTATAGAGCCACCCCTTCCCTTTGAGGACCCATTAACCACCATTCACCAGCTGAGTTGTGATTATGTCATGGTCCTGGGTCTGGTGACCCAGTGTTTTTGTGTTGATTATTAATATTCTGTAATTTTGTGGTTTTCATGGTTTAGTCTTTTGTATTTGTTTTTATGCATGCTCAATCATCCAGGCCAGTAAATCCCCAAAAGTTGATTCTGGACGTAGCGTTTTCAGTGGGAGAAACGTTTCGTCACTCATCCAAGTGACTTCTTCAGTCTCAGCTGACTGCAGGTTTCCCCAAACTTATAAATAGTACATTTGTACATTGTTCCCTCAGTGGGCTGGTTTCAGTCATTATGCAAATGTACTGTTTATAAGATTGGGGAAACCTGCAGTCAGCTGAGACTGAAGAAGTCACTTGGATGAGTGACGAAACGTTTCTCCCACTGAAAACGCTACGTCCAGATGAACAGAATCAACTTTTGGGGATTTTGTATTTGTTGCTCCCAAAGTTAGCTTTTGTATTTTGTGATTTCTAGTCTTTAGGTTTTGTTACTGTGCCTCCCCTGTGTGTTATGTCTGGTGACCCTGGTTTCTATGTTCGTGTATTTCCTGTTTTACTTTGACAGTCTCGTGTCTTCTGTTAGTCTATTCTATTTGCTTCCTGCCTGTCTTGTGGGTGTGATGAGGGACCAGCTGTGTTCCCTCTTGTTCCTCATTCTCTCATTACCCTCTTGTGTATTTAGTCCTCTGTCTTCCTCTTCCTGTTGTCGGTTCGTCTGCGTTTCTCCTCCCGTGTTTCCAGGTTTCAGGTTCCGAGTTTACGGTTTCTAGTTTCATGAAGTGTTTTGTATTTAGTTTTTCCAGTATAGGATTTTTTTGCTCCATTTTAGTCATTCTTTACTTTTTGTTTGTACTTTTGTTCAGCCAAATAAAAGGCTCACTTTTTGTTCATGACATCACTCTGCCTCCACCGTCTGCTTTTGGGTCCTCATTCTTCTCAATCCATGCCATCTGCCTCCACAGACATTACCGATTATAATGATGATTATACATTTTTTTTGGTTTGTTTGTTTACAGTCCCATTGTGTTGTACAAGAGTTGCTTCCAAAAGAATGCTGGTCTACTTAAAAACTGAAGACCAGTTTTATGTATTTTACATTTTATAAAGTAATTGCTCTGTCTTTCGAATGGATGGATCCAAGGACTGTTTTTCATTATTGTTATTATTTACAGAAAATATTTAATGACGTGGGTCTTTTGTATCTGGATCAAGAAAAAGCATTTAATATTGTGGGATATCTTCAATTGTTCAGGACAAATATTGAGATTGATTAGCAGACCACACCCAGAGAGACATAAGACAAGGATGGCATGCTGTATGCTCTTATCACTGAAACCTTTCTTAGCTTAGACCAGGTCTCTCTGTGTTAATCATTGCTGCAGATTGGCTTCTCTGTTTATGCTGATGATATACTTTTGCTTGTTATTAGTCAGAATAATATCTATATATTCATGTATTGGCTCAACTACCAATGTATGAGAGGATCCTCTGCAAGTTAAGTGGCTACAATAACAAAATCTGAAAACTCATTCTAACTTTTAGTGCTTGTCTACTGGTTAATGTAAACCACCTAATTCATGCATGCATGAATGCAAAATTTGTCAGCTCTAGTGTTTTCTAGTGAAAACCTTCACCTCATGCCTGTCCTTCACTGTTATGTAATAGCTGGAACTCATAAGTGTGGAGATTCTCAACAGAATGTCATTGCTTGGTATGCTGGAATCAAGATGGCGTGATGTGCGTGCACCACATCCTTTTCCCCGAGGCATTGAAATGATATAATTATCCCGTTTGAGTGTCATGTTACAATGCTCAACCTATGTTATGTAGTGTCAGAAAACATGGCAGTTTAATTCTTGTTACTGAAAAATCTTGCTGAAAATTAGTGTGTCTAATCTACCCCCTCCCCCAACAGTCTCTGATCTTTAATTCCCTCTACAAAGAAGATTTAATTTATTTCACCACCGAGCAGCTGCACTTTAATCTGACATTAATTAGCTCTTAATGGGTTCAGTGATAGACAGTGCAAAATATTATAGAGACGATTTTTAATTTCTTGTGCCATGAAGTGTATCTAACCATTACAGAACATACCAAAGTCACCAAAAACTCTGCAGTGCTTTAACAAATCCAGATGTTCTCCTTTTAAAGAGTACTCCATTGTTGTTTTCGTTCCTCCTGTTCCTGATGTACCCCACTTATTTATTTTATTTATTCATTCATATATAAATCTATTTCAAATAATCACAACTGGGTTTTGTTTTTTGCTTTGTGTGTATGGTACGAGGGATTTTATAGTTTGTGAATAAAGTATGTATTGTAAACATAACTAAGAATTGCTAGTCATTTATACTCTGGTTAAAATCACAATTACTTTCTGGTCTTGTTTGTTTTGTTTGTTTTTTTTCCAATATACATGGGAATGTAATGAATCTGAGAATAATACATTTGGAAAATAACTAGTTCACTAGGCCATTATTCTCATGAACTTTTAGAGAGGACTTCAAATGAGCTACACTTAAATGCCTCGTTCAGTTTCCAAGGTTCCTTTACCCTTTGGATTAGGTGTTAATTAGAGGGCAAATGAAGTGTGGCAGAGAGATTATTAAAGGCTATTCTCCAGGTATTACAATGTCTACTGCACACAGTGGAGATTGTGAGACAATCCCATCAAAAGCCACTTCTGATGAATACCAAATCGAACCATATTCCTTGTGTCATTTGTGTTTTGTTTTGTTTTGGTTTTTTGGG
>VUQG01019592.1:8299-23443 GCA_015106755.1 Etia nguti | reverse complement strand
AGCGTTGATACAAGCAGGGTAGATATTTTTTCTCTCCACATCTTTTTGACTGGGTTTTTTTTTCACTATTTTTACATTTGGCAAGGTTGATTGTCATTAGTGGTACCACCAGGTAATACGTGGACCCTACAGAGGTTGCATAGTCCAGCTCCGCCAGGATGGCACATCAATATGTGCCATTGCAAGAGGGTTTGCTGTGTCTCCCAGCACAGTCTTGAGAGCATAGAGGAGATTCCAGGAGATGGGCAGTTAGTCTAGGAGAGCTGTACAGGGCTGTAGAACATCTTTAACCCATCAGCAGGACCAATATCTGCTCATTTGTCCAAAGAGGAACAGGATGAGTGCTGCCAGAGCTATAAAATAACCTCCAGCAGGCCACTGGTGTGAATGTCTCTCTCAGTACCCAGTCATATTAATTGGTTGTATAGTGTATGACTTTGAGTTGTGGGATAACACCATCTCCTTTCCTTTCATAAAGGATAGCCCAGTGTACACTGCACCAAAGAAGGTAATAAAGAAAGCACTGAGGGCGCCTTCCTTAGTGTTTAGAGAATTTAATCAGCTCTTATTAAGGCAGCAACTCAGACACTTCCAGGTCACTTCACTCAGTTAGGAACCCTCTTAAGAAAAATTGACTTTTCGGCTGCAACCACAGCTTTCATTTGATCATTTGCCTCAAGTTTGTGACATCATGGCTGTGACAGATACTGGCAAGAAAATTCAAAGAACAGAGGTTATTGTGTAATAATATATTTTTTTTCCAACATGCTTTTGTTTTTAGTATACATTCCTTTTGCAATGTGCGACTCAACAACACAGCTAATCGAAATAGCCTTGTTATTGGACGGTTGCAAAGTTCATGAAGCTAAAACTGTATTATTAGAAGGAATGGCGATAACATACTTTCCTGCCACAGTTTAACCATCTGTTGTTGTGGAAGCGAAAACTCACTCTCACACAACATATTTTAAATTAAATCCATTTGGAGAGAAAATTAAAATGAAGTTCTCCGCTGCCCCTGCCATCTTGTCTCCACTATTACCACACATGTCCTCCCTTCAGGCATAAAAACTTTCAAGTCTACCAGTCACATTTAGATAATAAGAATGAAGCTGAGTGAAATAGAGAAGAAGGGTAACAGATTGTGCAGTCAGCCCTGCAATTAGTCTTCTGGGCAGTGCAGTAGTTGATAGAAAGTCAGCAGTTATAATATGAGACGGCTGTTTACAATGTTAGATAAAGTAGAATTATAACTGTAATAAATAATTGTAAACACTTACACATCTTTGAGTAAGTTTCACATTCTTTGTGGTTTCACTTTGCAATCCACTGGAACATCTACAATATGATTATCGAAAGAAGAATTTCTTCATTTTTTTGAGCTGTGACTGTTGCCATGTTACTGTGGATCACACAGCTGTATCAGAGCAATCTGACTGGTTACAAGTATTTTACAAAGCTGCACTTTCCAATTTGCTACATGATTTGGATAGCGAGACAACACATCCAAAAAGATGGTCATATCTCAAAATTTGAAGGCTCTCTTACATAAAAACAATGTGCTGCACAATTAACCACCCTTTGCTCCCACTCTGTAATATCTGATTTGGTTAGTTACAAATCAGTAACAATGCTGACTTGGCTAATATTGACCTCCACTGAGTCACCATGGCTACCTCTAATGAGGATCATTGTGAACCAACGCTGATGTCCAAGGTCATTATAGATATAATTTCCCAGCTCCAGCGCTAACACTGCCCTTTATTTTCTCTCTGTTTCAATATTCTGTTCTATAATGATGCATAACCTTATTTATTAGTTTTTCTTTCATCGCTTTGTCTGCCTTTATTTATTTACTCTTATCAGTCTTGATGTTATGATTTCTTTTTCTTCTTATCATTAGTGTTGTCATTATTATTATTTACTTTCATGAGTCCATATTACATGGTATGTATTTTGCACTGATTTTACCCAAGCAGAATTCATCTTACAACCTGGTGTTTGGCTCTTCATCAGGGTGGCATGAAGCAATTAATTAGGACAAACTCGATTTGCAGTGAAAGACGCAGAAACAGGGAGATACCCTCATACGCTAAATTAGCCATTATTGTAGTTGCTACTTCAGAAGAGGAAAAATGAAATCTACTCCGTATCAAGTAATACAAAGTTATTATAAAAGAAAACAATTTTCTCTTAAGGAAACAACTGAGGAAAAGTCCTACCCTCAAGCCCTGAAGGCTTAATCTGCAACTTATTTAATAAATGGGGACATGTTTATGTTGTCATGTGCACACTGACATGCAGGTTTACTTATCTGACTGAGTCATTTCTGTGGTAGCTTAAAACCAGATGGCTGTGGAAAGCTTCATGCTGTAGAGGGTGATATCTTTGAATAACAGCTGGTCTCGTGTTAACTGTGATTCAAACAGTTCCTCTCATGTTTGACAGCAGAGTACATACCTTAATCTGAACAGAGGGAGCTCTTAAATATCTTGCAGGAGTTGTTTGAAGATACCATATGCTTAACTGCACTGAGTCAATAATTGCCAGACTACCTTTGATAATCTGTCAAGATATTGCATCGACATTCTCCAACGAGCCACACCACTGACAAGTGAAGTTCATCAGTCATTTTATTACAGTGGATTGTGGTGCTAAAAAACTCAGGTCTTGGTCTTTACTTTGACAAGTGACACTAACCTTTTTGCTGAACAAGCACATCATCCACATTAAAAGAGCCATTCCTTAATGACAGTGGCCTCTACTGCACCACTAAAACACATTCTGTCACAGTAAAAATTGCGTTGTGGAACATAACCCAAGGCACTAAGTAGGCCCCTGACCTTAGATCCCTATTCAATTGAGCATTTTTGGGATAAACCTAAACAAAGTCAGTAACCAATACTCTCCTTCAAGATTCACTGTTTTGAAGCTATATTTGTTTGTGATTACTATCAATTTAAATGTCTTTGAAAAATGAAAACAACACTAAAACAAGATTTAAAACTACATGAATATGAAGTACACTTAATTGTTTGTCACAACCTGAACCATTGTGGAACAAAAACTAGAAAAAAAATGTTGTGCAAATTACTTGGTGCCTAACTTATACAACTGCATATCATATATTGTGACAGTTATGGTAAATGAATTTGAGATGTCTTGTTCAGAATCGCAGTAAGTACAATAGCATACTACTGACAGTGTTAAATTTATCTACGTTAGTTAAGCTGAAAAATATCTAGGAAATGCAAAAACAAAAATCAGCTCAATGCTACTAACAACTAGTTGGTAAAAGGTACTTTGCTAAAAATAAAAACACTTATGTGCAAAATATTAACTCTCATTGTCTATGCCCAGAGAAATTCCCATGGTCTGCTCTCTGACGCTGTCAAAATGAAACAAAATAAGATTCATAGAAAAAATTCTTTTCTTTGCTTGCAATAAATTGTGCCTATAACCTTTTAATGCTCAATAGTGTTTTATATGTTTTACAGAGTTGGTTTTACAGCATTGTGAGATCTCACATATAAGCTATGAATAATATCATTCTTTACCAAGAAAAACAGCATCTTGATGTCTTAGAAGAGTTCAGAAACATGAATTCAGGTTATTTACTATTATTTACAGATATGGTAAAAAATTTATTTACAAATTAATTTTCATTGTCTATAGAAGGAGAAGGGGGGGTATAACTTAAGAGGAAAATTGAATTTAAAAACACAAAGTGCCAAAACAACTTCAAAAAGTATGTTTATCTCAATAGCGGGATTTAAATTATGGAACAGTCTAATAGATGAAATAAAAGAAAGTAATAACATAAATCAGTTTAAAATAAAATATAAAAAGCACATCTTAAACAAATATAAGGATGAAGAAAATGGGGTTTACCCTGAGTGAGATGTGAAATTTGAGGGGGTAGGGTCAAATAAGTATATACTTCTGTCTACTCCTTTTCAAACAAAAGAGTGGAATGATATTGTGTAATGATGGTGATTGTACATGTTTGAAATAAAAATTAACTGAACTGAACAAATTCTAGAGAATGATGTCATTGTGACCCTTTTGCTGAGACCAGTTGTACCAGCTATTCTGAAACTGCAGTAGCCTAACATTTATGACCTTCTAATTCCTCTCACAATGTCCTTTCCTCTAATCGTCTTAAAGAAACCCTTCACATTATTGAGTCTAAGACTTTACTTTTATAGTGTGTTTGAAAGCAGCTGGCTGTATACCAACTGCTTTCAAACACACTACTGTATAGCCTATTTTTATAGGAAAAAAATCCTGATCCAAATGTCCTTTCTAACTATAGGCCAATATCTAAACTACCTTTTGTGTCCAAAATGTTATTTTTAATCCACTTCAGAACTTTTTAGACACTTGTGGTAGTCTGGTTTTAAATCCCACTGCTGGTTTTTAAGAGTTTTCAATGGTTTGCTTTTAATTGTTGACAGGTTACCCTACTGTTTTAATGTACCTCAAGGGACCATTTTGGGTTCTACTCTGTTTTTAGTATGTATGCTGCCTTTGGGATTTATGGGAAGCAACATGCAACATGCTCCGGTTCATTGTTATCCTGATGACACCCACATTTATTTCCCTATTAAACTGGATGTTTCTTTCCCACTGCAGCTTGGTTTTAACTGTCTACAATGCAGAATTTACTTACTCTTCATGAAAATAAGACTAAAATTATTGTATTTGGAAGTCATGCCACTATGGATGAGTTAACTGATACCCATCATGTTCTTGCCCCTTATTATTTCCCCACTATTAGAAATATTTAAATGTTTTTAGATAGTTCTTTTAAATTAGAGAAGCAAGTGACCCAAGTTATGAAGACCGGTTTTTATCAGGTACTTCCAACTGGCAAAGCAAAATCCTATCTTCCTCTCTGAAAAACACATTCATGCGTTCATCAGCTTTAGATTAGGCTACTGTAACTTTCTATATTTGGGACTTAAACACTCATCTCACCACCACTTGCAGTTAGTCATGTAGTACTGGTTCCCTGACCGTTTTCATATTGATTATGGGATTCTTTTACTTACTTTTAAAGTTTTAAATGTTTTGACACGCAGCTATTCACCCAAGCTTATCAACTTATATAACCACAAAAGAGCACTTAGATCTGTTAGCCACATGCTCTTAGTACATTGAGGTCTTGATTAGAGCTTAGAGCCCTAAACTCTGGAATAACTTGCCACTTCATACACATACTTCAGAGTCTATATGTTATCCTGTCTTTTTTGGGGTTTTCTTACCTTGCTTTTAGTCAGTTGTGTTGCATTTATTTGTTTTAGATTTTATTTTATTTTATTGATTATTTTATTATTTATCTTGTCAAAGTAATTTGGAAAGCACTTTGGTCAACGTTGTTGCTTTTAAGTGTGCTATATAAATATAACTAAGATTGACATTTATAGTATTTATGTCTACACAGCTTTTAAAGCATGCTTTGAACAAGGAAAACAGCTTTGCTAAACTGCTTAAAGAAAAAGAAATTCACCTGCAATTTTTGAAAGTATGATGGCAAATTGCAGTTTCATAGCTATTCCTGTGAACTCATATGCAACATTTGTCTTTGTTAGGATCTGCTCAGCTCAAGTCCCTTTTATGCAGATAATTAATTCTGTTTTCTCTCACTCTATAAGTGTTCATCATCAGCTGAGTATCATTATAATCAAGCTTGTATAGTGGCCCACTGTTGCACCTACTCTGTAATCATCTGCCAAAGTCTGCTCAGGGCTTTTCTTTAAGTGAAGAAAAGAGACTCAAGAAAATCCAGACTTGTTCTTTTTTTCCCCCAAATAAACAATAAAGCACTATGGAAAGTTCTGGTAAATGGGGAAGCATAACACTATATTTACTAATTTATTGACACGAGATGAAAACCACTGTTTAAATTTAATAATTGTTTTAAAATGTAGTCTTTTATCCAGTTATCTAAAAGACTAAAGGTCTTTTGTGCAAATAAAGATTTACATAACTTGTAGAACAGGTCATGTGATTCAAGCCTTCGACCCTGTTATATGTTAGGCATTGTGTACTTCATGCCCGACTCTGCCTGACTGGAAGTCTAAAACTGAAGGAAAATGTAGTAGCAGCACTGTATGAGGCATCATTATCCATATTTGCTGCTGAGGTTAGGAACAAGGTGATATGTAGTTTAGTCTATACATCCCCAGACAAAAGAGGTATCCGTGTCCTCTTCTCCTTGACTGTAGTTTCAAGCAGGTGAAATTCTGTGAAAGTTTTGCTTCACTGAGTCTGAAATTTTTTAGCTGTCACTCAGCTTTGCAGAATCAGGTGAAAGCAGAGGAATTTCCATTTTTTTCATTTCTACAAGTGAGAAAAAGAAAAAAAAAACTCCACAAAGTTAATGATGAGCTTCTTTATTTAAGTTTATACAATTGTTTACCAAAATATAATATGTAAATAACAAAAATTTAACATTTGTATTTTAGGGATACAATCTAAACCATGGTTTCTTTTCTTTGAGGCACAGAGACCCTGTCACTATGTCCAGATTTGGGGCCGATAGCATTGGTTCTGCAATAAAATAAGAATGATGCAGATGTTAAGGGGTTTTCCAGTATTAAATAAACCCACTTCTTTGACCTGAATTTCATAATGGGCTCACCTGTATCAGAATCAGAATCAGAATACTTTATTAGTCCCTAAGGAAATTATGTACGTATGTAATGTCCTGACAACAAAGTGGCTTAACTACTGTTTCATTTTCAGAAGTTCTCAGAGTTCTTGACAACGATCAGTGTTGTAGTGATCCAAGTAAAATGGGCGGTCATAACCTGTTCTGTTATTGCAACTCATTTGTTTTTCTTTTTTCTTTTTTTCTTTATATTGACCATTGGGCAACACAAGATCTGGTAAATCCGGAAATTCATTTCACATTTGTACACATTCAATTCTTTGGTCAAGACTAAATTTGAACTTTAAATGAGCAGCTGTTTTACTGTAATTTAACTGTAATTGGGGCTGGTGTTTATTTGCTTTTCCATGCAGATCAGCAGTTTGTAGAATGGGCCATTTAACAGTTAAGCAAAATCTGAAGTGTATTGGATCAAAATACTTTTTAGTTGACAATTTAGTTTGGCAATATGATAAGATGGGTCTGAACAAACAATATTAGAATCTGACAAAAGAATCAGATCACTGAAAATGGCATGCATCAAATACAATACTTGAAGCGTAAATAAACGTCAAACTGATAAGAGATGTTAAGAATGAGCCTGGAAGCAGGGGTGTGTCTAGTAAAAACATTGTCAGGATAATGGTTCGACTGGTGAAAGAATCTCCAAGGACACTCACTGGTGAATTGTAGATTGAGTTTTGGTGTCAGAAAGTCAAAAAAAATGCCAACCACCACAAGGTTTTTGGGGAGCTGCCAGAAAAGAAAGGCTCTGCTGTCAGTCATGAACAAAGCCCCTGTAGTTTGCCAAATATTCCTGGGAATTTCAATGGGAACGGGTTATGTGGTCAGATAAGACCAAAATTGTGCTTTTTTTCACAACTACAAAGTGCGGTTTAGAATCCATACAGAAACGAACCTCACACCCACTGCCACATGTTATGAAGGATTTTTGATGTCGTGGGTTTTTTTCCTCACAAAGGCCTTGGCACACATGGCATCATAAACTCCAGGGAATACAAATGGATATTATGAATAAATATTATGGTAGCTGAGTAGCTTCTGCCAAGATACTTAAAATAGGCCATCAGTGGACCTCCTAACATAACAGTGACCCCAAGATCATCTCAAAGCTTAAACAAAAACAAGCAGAATGCATTGTTTTCTGATCAATATAGTTCCCTGTCCTCAGTCAAATACAGATTATATGGGAAGAGTTGAGGAGAGCCCATATGCAATGATCTGGGTAGCTAATGGAGCTGGAAATATTCTCTATGGAGGAATTGTTTAAAGTCATGTGTTTCAAGTGCACTGATATCAACATGAATCACAGTATAAGACGTGGAGCTGCTATTTCGGCATATTGTAAAATAAAAGGCTTCCAATAATTATAACACACATCCTTTAAGTCTCCCCCATGGAAATAAGCAGACAGCCATACATAAAACAGGCTTACATATATTAATGCCAGAGGTTGTGAATTGAAATTATCAGCCTGTAGGTGAAGTTCATGAATAACATGAACAACCTCTTCAATTAATCTGCTTCTCTCAGTCAGCCTCTCTGTGAGAGTTGATGCTCAATAGGCCTTACCTTCACCCTTATTGACATGGACCTGGCATTTACAGAGAGAAAAGAAAACCTGCCAATTGCTTTTGGACCAAGCCTCCTGAAATATCTGATAATGGAAGAGCAACAGGCATAGATCCATGTTTTGCTGTGTTGTTGTTGTTGTTGTTTTCATTCTTTTGATTCAATACAGTCTTTTCCTTTGTATATGACTCACACATCAGGGATAAAGACACTGACAATGATAGCTGTAAAAACAGTGAGGGGGAATCCAAAGGAAAGCAAGAGAGAAAACGCATTAATGCTCGGATGAGATCATTGTGATTGCCTGGTATTTTTAAAAATAAGAATAATTTCTTTGAATAATCTATTTTCTTTTTTAAATTTTATTTTACCTTTAAATATGTTTAAAGCATAAACCTTCATGAATATGGGGGAAAAAGTCACTAAAAAGAATCACCTCCTCAATGTATTGCAGTCCTCATTGCATGAAATCCTCAATTTCCAAATTTGAATCTTCAGCACTTATATAATCTGCATGAGCATTGGAGTATATGTCTGGGTTTTGGGGGGGCGGTTGTGATGGTATTTGGTGGGCTCTCCAGTGAAATGTCTACCTTTCGGGTAAATTGTTGCATTAAGTTTAACAAAACTGGTCAATAGCTTCTTTGTGGATCGGTGAACACGAAAGGGGCAAATGTTTATCTGGAATTGGGTATCTGCTGGACTCTGGAAATTGGTTTTCTCCATTAAGATGTGTCTCTGTGACCAGCAATAGGTTTTGTCCTTGATCGTGTCACTTTTTTACACATGTTATGAGATGTGAGTATGTATAGCATGGTATGTATAGCGAATGACAAAAGATGATAGAAAAGCAGAACTTATTTTTACCTTTCTCCTTTGTTCCTGCTCTAAATCCTAAACTCAACCGCAGGGAATTTGCATTTAAAAAGGTATACAGTGCAGTGAAGATAAAGTGTGAGGCAGGGGATATTTTATTGTTGTAAGTCATCATATCTGCTGTCTATACGAATTAATAAAACAACTCCAGGGAAAACTCGAGAGGGCTAATAGAAGAACTGAATCTTAACAAGCTTCGAAAATATTGTGCTTTTGATTTTTTGACAGTTTTCATGAAACGTACAATGCCCATGGGTCTTCTGTATTATCAATATTCTGGATACAATGAAATGTTCCATGTCAATGTATAAGCTGGAAGAGTTGTCTGGGTCCAGATGAATGCAAATCCTGTCCCTTCAAGCAAATACTGGGGATTACTTCTGCACACTGTTGTGTACTTATCATCATATGCTAATCCACTTTCTTTGCACGCAAAGTCTTACGCACAGTTTGAACCAGACCAATATTTGTTTGCCATTTGTTATCCTCGTGATACAGAATGACATAGATACACTGAATTTTTAGAACGGTCATGTTAGCAAATTACAAATGTCAGCAACCATCAGATAGACCTATACTGAATAACAGTGGTATATTTTTCAAGTTGGCAGTCACACATTTCATTAAAACTGGAACTGACATGGCAAAAAAATAATAATAATTTTGGGATTCAACCTTTGAATTTCAAGCTTCACTTTCAGTGTAATTGAGGCCCACAGCAGTGAAAATACCTCTTATTTGGAAGGTGTCAGAGTCTTATCAGCTGAGAGAGGAAATGTGTATTTGTGTGTATCCAAGTGGAAGTGCACACAAGAGTGAATGACAAAGGTTAGGAATACTAATGTTTAGAGATGGAGCAGTGGAAGGAGCCCTGTCTCCTAAAAATTATTTTTTCAATTTCTATTAAACTACATTTTCAATCACATTTGAAGGGGACTGTATTTTCTCTACGATTACATTTATTTATGACATTAAAAAAAAAAAAAAAAGATAAATATGTCTGTGCCACTTTTGCTCTTTCTTCCCAAACCTTCTGGGTGTTTTTCTGCAATATATAATACATGACATTCAATGCATGTTTGTCATGTAGTGCTTCAATGCATACAAATGTATTTACCTGAAGCAGACAGAGTCATATTAATAGTTTCAAACAGCAATGTTCTTTTCCTTTTTATTAACACAGTCTATTTCTTGTGATGTTTTCTTTTCTTCTTCTTTGTGTTGCAGACATTAAAGATAGTGCTCACATTGGCACTATAACCTATCACAACATAAGATCTGGCTTTCTGTTTTTCTTTTTTTTGTCTTTAACTGTGTAAAATAATCATATTTCATCCATCTACATTCAGTATGTCTCCTGGAAATGCAGCACTTACAGCAAGAATTTTTACACAGCATAATTCTGTTTCCTGCCTACCTATCCGTGGTTGCCATCCCACCAACCCTGATGGCTCTTTGATTACATTTCCATCTTTTTCTCTCTGTCCCTCACACTTAGAAGCTTTCTGAGTGTGTAATTCCAACCTGTTTGATTAGAGCATTTAGAGGAAAGCTCCAACAGTGATAATGGTACAGGGAAATGTGTATTGGTTTCTGTTATCCTTGGGGATATGCAGTTTAATGCATAAACATATAAACTGCAGAATAAGTGAGTTGTGCCAATGTTTTCAACTTTTAAAGAGTTGTAATGCACTGTAATGCACAACACCTACAGGAGGAAATCCCTGAAGTTTCCGGTCCAGTTTTTGTGCTCATGTTAATGCCAGCGGAGGTTTGTTGTAATCTCACTCTATAACTCGGTGCTTCAAGCTAGGTGCTTGGTTTCATGGCTGTGGGTTTCATGGCTTTGGGTTTAAAAAACCTTAATGATTAAGAGGTGCGGCTCAGTATTTTTGTCCATATGGTGTCTTCTCTTGTATTAACTCTCCATTGTATGCTTTTATTCATCCATCCATCTTCTTCCGCTAATCCAGGGCCGGGTCGCGGGGGCAGCAGCCTAAGCAGAGAAGCCCAGACCTCCCTCTCCCCGGCCACCTCCTCCAGCTTGTCCGGGGGGAACACCAAGGCTGGCCTGGGAACGCCTTGGTGTCCTCCCCCGGTGCATGCATGCTTTTAATCTTCTTTAAAATTATAGAGGATTAAATGATTTTTTTTTATTAGTGTTAGCAAACATCAGGTCAATCACAGTCACGTCCATTCATGCAGACTTTGTGGACCTGTATCTAGTTGCCTTGGTCTTTTAAAAAATTTTTTTTAAATAGTTTCATTTTATTTATTTAGAATAGTTGACTGATAGTTGACTAATTAGTGGTCCCACCATCAGTTCCTGTATTAGCTGATATACTTCCATAGTCTCTCTGTATGACTTATAGTAAATTAAAGTCAGGTGGCTGTTTTGTAGTGAATATATTTTACACAAAAACAAAACATCTACTTGTCATGGAGAAAGAGTTTACATTATGCCATTAAAATATTTAATGACAACTGTCAGATTTGTTCCTAGTTTAGCTTGAACAAATCTAATTGACAGTCTTTTCACCAGCCTCAAACCTTGAGTGCACACATCAGTCACGCCATATAGTGGGATGTAATTTCAGTATGCCAGTCAAGGACATTTCATTTTGGCTGTGTTTTCCAATTTACTGGTATTGGCATATAAGTCATACTGAAAATCTGCATACTTGCTGTGCACAGCTGTATGATTTTCCCTAATGACACAAGACTGAAGCACTGCAAACCCATCGGCTCACTGTAAAATGTAACTTGGCTGCCTGTAATATGAGACACATCCTTGCACTGTATTCCTTTTGTGTTGTGGTTTACTCCATTGCTCTTTGTGATTTTTAATCACTATACCAGTATTATTAAGGACTTGAAATATGTCATCTCAGCTGTCACACCCTCATCAGGTGAATATGATGCAACACTTCTTTATTAGATCCCAAATGAGCTTTTTACCACCAAAAGGGAGTGTTATACTGGCTGCACACCATTAGGAAACCTGGCACATAGAGCCTCAGCAGTGGTCCATGTCCAGTTTACTCTCTGTTCAAAGAATGACATCAGTCTTAAAAGAATAAAGGATGGTTTGTCAGCAGCCCTGGTTTACACAGATAACTTTTTGACCTTAACGCGTGCGCACGCACACACACACACACACACACACACACACACACACACACACAGGAACACACACAGTTTCAAAGCTATAATTTGAGAGGAACAAGTGTTGGAACTAGACACTCACAGACAACACCCGATGTCCGTCATTTGAGCAACAAAGACATGCTGCATGAACACAAAGAGTGTCCTCCACTGCTGTCCTCCATTTTATTTACAAGGCCGACAAGCACAGATTAATGATCAGTGGAATGATTGTGAAAATTTGCAGATTGTGCAGCTTGGCTTCTTATACTTATGGCAAAGTAGACTATTTTCAGGTTAACAATGATTCACTTACATTTAGGGGTCCTGTATCCCATGATATTGACCCATGCTCTGTTAGCTTCAGTAGCAGATAAACGTGTACTAAATAGATCAATATTGTGTATTGGCACCTATGGTTTTCTTTTCCTATGGCAAAATGTATGATGTGAAAAAGGTGTAGCCTGTAGTTTTTAGTTGTTGCCACTCCCCGTACAACAGTAGTGAGCCTTTGGTTCACTTTGCAGCCAACAAGTCAAATTTTTTCCTGATTCACTTTAGTTCAATCTTATTTAAATGCGGTCCACTTACAACAACAGTTGCCTCAAGGCGCTGATGGATGCTGGGGTCTACTAAGGATGCTCCTTTTTAACTGATTCTAATCATAACATTTATGAAGAGAGTTTCTAGGCACACAATTTCTAGAGTGGAGGGTCAAGGGTTCAGCATAGTCTCTGGATCTCTGCTTTTTTTTTGCAGATGATCTGGTTCTGTTGGCTTAATTAAACCGTGACCTCCACCTTTCACTGGGGTGGTTTGCAGCTGAGTGTGAAGTGTCTGGGATTAGCCAGTTAGCACCCCCAAGTCTCAGGCCATGGTATTCAGTTAGAAAACGGTGGAGTGCCCACTCCAGATAGGGAACAAGATGCTGCCTTAAGTGAAGGCATGTAAGTGTCCTGGGGTCTTGTTAATGAGTGAGGGAGAATGAAGCGAGAGCTTGACAGACAGGCTGGTGCAGCATCTGCAGTCACTGGGACTGATCAGGAGTGGTGAAGAGAGAGCTTCGATTTACGAGTTGATCCATGTTCCTACCCTCACGTTCAGGCTGTCTTTCAGAGAAAGAACAAGAAGCTCAGTTATTCAAGAGAGGCTTGGAGTAGAGTAGAATGCCTCCTGGATACTTCCAAGGCTCCAGGGCATGCTGAAGAGATTCCATCTCTGGTCTGACTGCTGTGTTTATTTCAATTATTTTATCTTTTTGTCAAAATGACCCTAAATGGTTTCATCATAAAAATATAAAAATAAATAATGTTTACTTGAAGTAGTAAGAACTAAATGACAGGTGAAACAAAGGATGGTAAAGAAGTTTTTAAGTAATAATGTGGATTGTACTTGGGATAAGAGCTTCAAGTGTTTTTAAAAAAAAAATGTACAGATTTTTGTTTCATAAAATATGTACATAATTGTACCTTTACAAAAAAAAACAAGAGCTGTCAATCTTTTTTAATTTAAATAACATTAAAAACAGCAAATAATGGTTTGAGACCAAATAGGTTATAATAGAGTATTATCATTATTTTGTTGTTATGATTGCTTCTTACAGTAAATTCCTTTTGGAGTCCACAGGGACCCCATTTGGTAATTCATGTATGTTAAATATGTCTGTAAGATGAGGGTTTAAAAGTGAATTAATTTCAGTGGGTTACCTTAAAGGACTTCAATATGAGAAAGCAGTTAGGCTTAGTCTTCCTAGTATCACTCTTGACAGTAAATATGCACTCTTCCTCTGTCTGTTTCTTTTCAACTGACTGAAGTAATGACCTCTCTAGTGAGCATCTTTCTTCAGCTCTATAATGATTTCATCATAGTTAAGGGACATTTCCCTCCAGAATAACATTTGACCTTATTATAAACTTCTAGTGAAGGTATAACAATCTCAGCAATCCAGCCTCACTTCATTTCCTCTGAGCTGTAGGAATCTCCAGACTGTTACAGGCATCTCTACTATTGCTCTGATTTAAAACTTTTTGATAGTTGGTTTAATCACCCTGATCATTAAGTAGAGAAAGTGAATGCTTGTACGAGTGTTAGAGTAACTTGGCGGTTCACCTCTTTGGGACTCAATAGTGAATTCAAGTGAAATATATGTAAATTTTCTTGTATAGAAAAGCCTGTGAGATGGCACATTCATGCGCACCTCATTCAGTGGATGTTACTCAGTTGGCCAGGCAGGTTAAAATGGGGCTTGTTTACCTCTGTTAAAATGTAGATATTTGGCATTCTTTTTTTTTACCATCTTTTTATATTTACAAAAGAGTGCTCTTTTTACAGAAGGGAAACCATTCATCCATCTGATCTTCATTTTCTATATACCTATTAATGTTCTGTAATACCTAGAAACTTAACTATATATGGTGGGGAATTGTGAAAACTGAAATCTTATACAAACTGATATCGTGCTCAGTTTCTTTTCTCAATAATCTCAGAATATTTTGTGGGACTCCAGAAGATCATAGTGATCTGTGTAAAAGGAATAAAAAGGGGCGGAAGGAAAATGGTGTTTCTGAGAAAATTTGGTAAACAATTATTATTTGCCCTGACACCACAATTTCACCATGCTTATTTGATGTTTGTCAAAAAACAAAAAATCCAAGTAGGACTCTGAAAGTGTTTTTGCTCTGTATGAGCTCTTGGTGTTCACAAAGTATCTTTCTATTTATCCTGGCTGGCTCACCTGCTGGATCTCCAACTGTCTACATTATTTGTGTTGATCAGTCTATTACAGTGATGGGCAAACAGTTATTCTCTTGTATTTATTCACTTTTTGGCAAGGATCTCTGAGCCACAGCCAAAGGTAGATATTTACATAACTGCCA